>BMAO01019031.1:0-26554 GCA_019973975.1 Trichonephila clavata
GAAATACTTTACAACAATGATGTAAGTAGACAATATCTATTCTTCCTTTAGTTGCTTATTTTTTGAGCTTTTCCCTGTATGTCACTTAGCCCAGAGGCATATTTAACGATGGAGCAGCACCTCCCATTCGAATATGTACCCAGAGTCTAGTATCGAAGAGCTCCTCGAAAACGCTTTTTTCTGTTAAAATACGATTAATACACAAAAATGGTGTATAAAAAAAGTAAGTAAAGTATTCAAAAATAATATGCCTAATGTATTTTTATATTTCCTTCCTCCATCTTTCTTTTTAAAGGTGCAACATTTTTTCTGCGACAGCATTCCTCAACTGTAGAGCACGCCCCCTGGGGGAATGTGATAACCCTACGTGGGGGGGGCAAGCATATCGAAAAATAGAAGAAAAAAAAGATTAGAATAATTTATAATCTACGAAGGAACCAAACAAAAATACATTCTGATATTATTAAGAATAATATCAATTAACTCTGATATAGTATTCTTATAAATTAGATCAGTACAGTACAAGTTATTTTATAATTAATTTATCAATATTCAATTAGAACAAGTTTACTAATTACTAGTGGCTCCCATGGGCTTGTATATACAAAAGTATACACCAAATTTAACACTTATTTTGATAATTTGTTCGGTTTTTAATTAAAGTCATATTTACCTTATCATCAAAGTCCATTATAATTGCTTTCAATACATTGTAATTGTAAAAGGAAGCGCAATGAAAATTATGGCTGAAAATTGGGTCGCAAATATTGAAAGTTTGAGAAGCACTGTATAACGACATTAATTTTACCCTTACATTTCTATTAGTTGTTGTGTACCCTACCATCTCTCAAGGATCTGAATGTTTAAAAAAAAAAGTAACGAGTCTTACAGTAGTCGCATACGATGTGTAACATCTGACATGTTATCGTGGTAAATTCGCAATAGCAACTTAAATCCTGAAAAAAAAATTAATTGAGAATGATTGGAAATAATTTTCTATGGAATAATTATATTTTAATGAAAATTTTATTTAATTAACACAAGGAGTAATGCAATTTTTTTATCAAAAATAATTATTCTTGTTCAATTTGGGGAAGAGCGGTAATGATAATTTATGATAAATAAAATATGACACAGAGTCAATAACAGTATCATTGTTAGTTGTCGAAACATTTCGAATTGTGTTCATTTCGAGCTTGAGTTCATCATTCAAAAAAGATATGAGTGGCTCGGCTTCTAGCAAACTGAAATTAACTTTAAAATCACCACTCAAAATCATGGAAGCGAGTGATAGTTTTTTTAAAAAAAGAGCAGAACCAACTTCGGTATATGGTAAAAGTAAAAAACGCAGGAAATCTTTAATTTTTTGAACCGTTTGATTCGGAGAAATGTATACGACCACCGAAATCACTGCTTGTCCATTTTCAAATAAGCATTTTGCCGCACATATGTCCCCAATATCTTGAATAACAATACCCAGTCCCCTTGTTGACGATAAGTAATATCCATATGAGGAGCCACAACATGTGAGGTGTTCTGTTTGCGATAGATCGCAATACCAGCTGCTCTGTGGCCCGGTCGTTTAAATTGTACGCAGCAATCGAAGTCAGGTATCGAAACACGTTCGTCGTTGTCTAACCACGGCTCTGCCTACATTCTCTAATCCTAAAGTGAGAAAACAAAAACAAAGATCCCACGGCCTAGACCGCAGGGGTGGGGGATGAGGGTGGAGCCCCTCCCGAATGAAGGAGAAAAAACAGTTCATCACTGAATAGCGCGCGCTTCCCTAACTTCCTGTTACGCATTTCCGTCCCTTTTCACGAAATCACTCCCCCAAATCTCCAGCAATCGAGAGGAGAGATGTTACACATCAAAAAGAGGAATGCACTTCTTTGCTTTTAAATATGTATTTGTTTTTCACATTGAGATACTAAAGTGGACTCTTCATAAATATTTTCAAGGTTAATCGTTTTAAAATTACATCTCTAAGTCACAGAGAGAGTCTCATGTCCTTCCCTTCATATTGCTTCTCCCTCTTCCTTTCAAAATTTATTCGCAGGATTTAAAAAGTTAAATTTAGTAAAGTAATTAACTGAAGAACTCCAAATATTTAAAATGAAAACAAAAGAAAGAAACACAATGAAAAGCAAGTTATGATTTCTCAATATAACAGTATTTTCTCTAAATATCATTGTTGAATTTGAGGTTCTTCAACACATCATTGAAAGAAGTTAGCTCATAGAATGGAAAAAACGTTCAGGGAAGTGAGGAATTCTCTTTGACGTTAATTAGCTCTAACGCTAATTTTCCAATCAATCATCCATATTAAAAATTAAGCTGAATATTAAAATCAAGTAGCTGGTAAGAGTAAACAAAAGCACACACACAGTGACACAAATAGATTGCTATTTTTTCTTTTTTTGATTCGACCGTATTTTCGATCATCGTTTCGGTTCCTGTTTAACATGTAAATTAGAATAATTAATCATTCCGGGTTAAGAATTATTTGAATTTTCTTTCAATCTATTAAAATGATCAACAAATATTTCGTTTTTAAAGTGAAACTTTTTACACGCAAATATGTCGTAATGATCTAATATTTTTAATTTATTTGAAATACTTCTCACTGTAAACTGCCCGACAGTTACTGGAGACAAATTTCAAACTTTTTCAAATAACTATTGATTCATTCTTTTTAATACACTGCTGGCCACTGTAAATGCAACACCCTGAAGGAAGCACGTAAATAACATGAAGTTTACAACAAGCATTAGCGGCGGTGAGATATGCAAATGATTAGAATTCAGCGCAGACACACATCACGCACGCCTGTGGCACCACCTCAAAGCGCTATTTAAGGCTTGGAGATTTTGACGATTTCAAGTTCGGCAATTGTATTTTTCTTGTGGTTTTTTCAAAAAACGATCAGTTATGTCTCGCAGAAAACAGCGATCAGCTTTTGATCAAAGATCCGAGTTCGACAGAGGAAGGATAGTGGCCTACCCAGATTGTGGACTATCTTTCACGGAAATCGGTAGTCGTGTTGGACGAAACCAAACAACTGTATTGCGGATATGTGACCGTTGGATGCAGGAGGGTACGACGGACCGCCGTGGTCGATCGCATCCACCTCACTGCACCACTTCACGTGAGGACAGGCAAATTGTGCGCATGGCAGTGACGGATTGCTCAGTCACATCACGAAGCATAGCACAGCACATTGAGTCTGTAACGCATCATTCAGTGTCTGCGCGTACCATTCGACGCCGTTTACAGCAGAGTGGTCTGTCCGCCGGACGTCCATTGCTTGGTCTACCCTTGACGCAGAACCACAGACGTCTCGCCACCAATGGTGTGATGAAAGAAGGATGTGGGCGGAAGAATGGAATGAAGTTGTCTTTACTGACGAGTCACGCATCTGTCTGCAACACCACGATGGTCGGATTCGAGTCTGGAGACAACGTGGAGAGAGGATGCTGAACAGCTGCGTTATGCACCGCCACACTGGTCCTGCACCGGGTATTATGGTATGAGGCGGTATTGGATATCACTCTCGCACTCCTCTAGTACGCATTCCCAGTACTTTAAACAGCCAGCACTACATCTCCGAGGTGTTGGAGCTAGTTGTCCTTCATTACCTTCAGGGCTTAGCCACAGCCATATTTCAACAGAATAATGCATGACCACACGTGGTACGCATTGTCCAACTGTTCTTCGTCAATAACCAGATGGAATTGCTTCCCTGGCCGGCTCGCTCTCCGGATCTTTCACCGATAGAAAGCATGTGGTTCATGGTTGCTCAATGATTGACCCAGATTACACCCCCAGCTTCCACAACAGATCAACTTTGGCAACGTGTGGAAGTTGCTTGGTCTGCTGTACCCCAAGAACACATCCAAAGTCTCTTTGAATCAATGCCGAGGCGTGTGGCAGCGGTGATCTCCCACAATGGCGGCTACTCTGGCTACTGATTCTGGCAGGAACCACACTTCACAAAAGTCTATAAATTTAATCATTTGATACTTGGTGAACGTGTTATCTATGTTACCGGCAAAGTATGAAATCCGGCATTCTATAGAATGCCTAAATCTAGCCGGTAATGTATGAAATGATTCCTATTCCACACATTGCCTAGGCATTCTATAGAATGCCTAATGAGAAACCGACAAAGTATGAAATACATCTCAGATTCGTTTCGAATATTGCAATTTGGCAAGACATAAAACTTTAAAAGCGTATCTCAGGCTCAGAACAGGTGTTGGAAAAGGAGCCATTTTCTGTAGCAGGGGTCGGCAACCTATGTCACATGTGGCACGCGGTACAGTTCTCAATGGCACTTTGCACTTCTCAACAAATTTGTAAATTTTTTCAAAAATGCTCTTCTGTGTAATTCGTTGAATCATATTGGTAGATTGGCTTGACACGCAACAGCTAAAAGGTTACCTACCCATGGTCTATAGACATGAAACAACTACTCGATGGCTAGTTGTCCAAAATTCGAGTTGATGCTGCAAAAGGAGGGGGGGGGGGTTCTTAATTGAAATTAATCACTAGAAGTTAATAACTGATATACAAAATGCTAAGATGACTACTAAGAAGGAACCCAGGGACTACTGGTTGCTGAATATCTATGACGTGATGTTTGTGGAAAATAAAAGTAAACTCATTTAACCTGTTAAAGAAGGCGTCAGTACCATAAAACAGTGTTCCCCAACCCCTGGTCAGACACCTTGCAGTGAAAAAACGAAGGTGTACAATGGTACAGCGAAAAATAAGTCATTATTTTCCACAATAAAAGTAAAATTGCGACATTTTGCTCGACCGCGGTAGCCAAGTGGTCAAGGTATCGGACTCGTGGCTGGCGTGTCATGAGTTCGAGCCCAGTATCACTGAAGACCCACCATGTAGGGGAGCGATGCACGTTAAATCTGTCGAGAGCTCAGAAGTACTCCCTTTGGTGTGGTAGTTAGGATAGGGGATGCCAGCTCAGGTGTCGTCTTCGTCACTTGACCAGGGTTCAAAATTACGAGATCTGTCGTCAGAAGCCCTCGTGTAGCTGAACAGTGCGACGTTAATATTCACTCACTCACGCGACATTTTGCACCTATTTTGCTTTTACTTCAAGCACGTTTCCCACATGCGATGATTTTCAATATTCGTATAGTGTCCGGTTTCATGTACTGCATGGCTCGCTTTCGGTTCTCCGTTATCCGAACAACCCCGTATCCGAACGGAGTCCGGTCCCAATTGATTCGAAAAAACGATGTTCTACTGCAAATTATAAAATCAAAACAATTTAAAATATAAATAATCAACGTCACACTCTCAGAGGGCCACCGTAAAATTATCAAACGTTGACCGGTCCCGAAGATAAAAATATTGGGAAGAACTGCTATACAGTATTCAGGCACGGATTCCTTTTTTCTCCCAATGGGGCTGCAGATTGGTATTTTTACCATTTTCAGGCCTAGTACATTCCCCAGGGGCTGCTATCCCTTTTTAGTGCAGTACCATGTAGGCGATACCAATTGCCGCCAGTAATTGTGACTACCAGTTTTCTTCCCAGAGGGAGGTACCTGACCTCCGACGATGTGAACTTGTTCTAGGAATTTAATTTGCCATGAGCAAAATTAAATTCCGAATTCTGGGGATGTGATAGAATTCTGAAAGAACTTTCAACCAAATACAAAAATGTTACACGTTATGATATTGAACTTGTTTATCCACCTTTGTGAGCCTTGCCAGAAATTATTTTAAAAAAAGGTATTGTAGTAAAAACTTTGATTTTTTCCCGAATGTCAATATATTGGCACTTGTAATGAGTGGGATATAGAATGGTTTCTATCGATGCTTAGAACTTCTGAAGGAATTTGAATACATGTGAAATCACAATTTAGCAATAATTTTTTTAATAGAAGTCTCATTATTTTGTCAGAATACATTTGTACATCTAGAAATGTAAGTTATTGATATAATATCCTAATCATGACCTTTTTTCATACTTTGCCTAAATAGATTTAGGTATTGTATAGAATGCCTAGGCATTCTATACAATGCCTAGGCAAAGTATGTAATAAATCTGATATTTTATACTTTGCCTAAAAACGCCCTGCATTGTGTAGAATGCCGGCATTTCATACTTTGCCGGTAACATCTACAAAATAAATTTTATTGTGTTATCTCTTGTCTTTCTGGGTGTTGCATTTATGATGGCCAGCAGTGTATTTAAAGTCCCTTCATTAATTTTCAAAAAAAATTTTAAAACATAAATAATTTGCATTTCGTATAATTTTAAAAAATAAAAACTTTTATTACATATAAATAAGTTAAGCGAAAAATTTGTAAAACCCATTAAATACAAGGTTTTTATTTAAATTGTACCGTGCGTCCTTAAACAAAAAAATGAACACACACTTTTATAAATTTCAATTTTTTTTTTTTTTACTTTAACACTCAAATAAAATTTCATATATAAAAAGACATTCTTGAAGTTCTCTAATTATTTACAAAAATTTCTTTCAGTATATGTAATAACTCAAAGAATTGAAAAGAAAAAGTTATTTAAGTTATGTTATTCAATTATTTGATTTGGCACAACGTTAAAGAAGACTGCTAAAATGTCCTATTTTGATAACGAAGTCCGTCATAAGAGGTCCACATGTAACTCAGAGTTCAAAGGCAAAATGCCATTAAATCGAGTAATTGATCAATTTTATTGAATTCCATTTTAATCATAAATTTTAGATTGCATGATATTTGCATCTTATGCCTCTTTCAATTTCGACAGAGTGTCACAGTACCGTCTGGCATTAATGGTTCCAACCTCCAAAAACAAAACTCCTTGGGCCTCCCAGAAAACTGTGAGGAGCACTTTACCTGCAAAGGGAGTTGCTTTGAATTTTTTTCGGACACACACACAGGTGATAATGGATGTTTCCACTCCATAGATGCACCCTTCGTTTCGGAAGTAAAGTGGTGAAACCCCCCGATTCATCCCCCGTCACAATCCAAAACAAAATGTCATTGCCATCTTCATGGTAACGCACAAGATGTTCCAGGTTGACCGCCATGCGTTGTTCCAAACGTGTCGGGGCCCCCATCATGTTGACACTTTCCTATACCCAAGAATGTCGCTGATGATCTTGTGAGCTCGCTCATTGTCGATTCCAAGCTCTTCTTCTACTCCATCTATGGTGATACGCCGGTTCGCTTTAATCATGTCAGCCACCTTCCTCCCATTTTCATCAGTAGTGGCCATCCAGCTCTCGGTATGTCCTACACCTACTAACGTCCGTCACTGAATTGGCGGCACCATCATCCATCACCATTTGTTTCGCCATCACATCTGGCCCATAGACTTCCACAAGCCGATTATGTGTTTCTACTCCTGTTACTCCACGTGCCCATTCATAGCAGATAACCGCTCTCACATCCTCGTTTGACCACGAATTCTAAGCGGCCTACCGGGACCAGACTGAGAAGATAGTCTCCGCTTTGCGCAGGCACTGCAACAGCGCTTTCTGCTAGATCGCGATGTACCTCTACCCAATGGTGTATCGATGTCTTGCGCGTTCACCTGCTGTGTTGTCTTTCGTCCATAGCCTTTAAATGCTGCTTATGCATGTAAATCCCTGAGTTTTTCCTGGAGGGCTTTTTGAAGCTTTTCAAGTGGTATGACAAATGTCTCAATGTACTGGTTACTTATGTGGAAAAACATTGTTTTGTCTTATCTTTAATGTTTCGTTCTATGTTTTGACTTTCATACACAACTCTGACCACAGTCGACTGTGGGGAGACTTATTTTCCGACTCAACCTCGTACAAACCTATTGGAACTAGAACTAGGAGTAGACCCAAATTGAGATGGGCTGATTACGTGGAGTACGATTTTAAAGTTTTAAGAGTGGCTAAATGGAAAACCGTTGCTGAGCGAAGATCGGAATAGAAGAGGGTTCTTGAGAAGAGGTCTTGACCTCCCCCCCACACACACACAACACGGGGCTATTGTGTCAATAGAAGAAGAATTTATTAATTGTATATATTGCTATTACAATTATTATTATTATTACTTGCGTAAGACTTTTCGAATATTGGTTATAACTTACATTATGCAAAGAATACCAGAATTTTGTAAAGATACTGAAATGCATCTTTCTAATAGCATTGGGTGAAACTTGGTCTTTTACAAATATACTTCGAATAAAGTTTATTTTTCATTTTAGAATTCAAATAATTAGATAACTTTAAGAATTACTTATTGTAAAATTGAAAACTCTTTGTTCTATACCTTAAATTGTCTTTTTTAACACTTTGTTTACACCTAGAAAAATGGTCGTATAAAAGTGGACGACTCTTTTGTAAATTGGGTCAATCGTTATTTATTACAACAGAAATGAGACACATTACGAAAAAAAATCGAAATTCACAGTTGCCTATTTTTTTGTTCTTCGACATATTTTTTCCTTTACAGTGTTATTTTCCAAGACTCATAAATTTCCTGTCGAATATGTGATGGAAAAAATCTTAAAGGAGAGATAAAAATAAGAAAAAGCAAAACAACACTATCTCCCGTAGTGAGATGTTTTTACGATATTTATATAAATCACTAATTGCAAAAATATTAATTAATATTTCCCAATCAAATAAGCAATATATTGTTGTTCTTAACATTGATTTTTTCTTAAACTGAATAAATGGCGTAATTTTCAAAAACATTTTTATTTTTATTTTGCGGAATCAGCAATAGAAAACTTTAAGTATTCGATGTAAAACAAACAATTATAGAATTCGTGAGCCTTAATTATTATTTTATGGCATTGCTAATGTATGCTTAAAATGTGGAAAATACATTAATAGAAATGTTGTAATAATGATTGTTGAAAAGATTATTGAAATAAGCCGTTACACACACTAATAGGTGTTACCCTATTTTAAAAGCAAATTTTTTTTTACTGATCCTTTTTTCAATGCTCTGAAATGTTTGTGTAACCCTTCTGCGTGGTGGTAATTTATAATTTTTTTAAAAAATTATTTCGTTATTCCGTTAAACATTATGATAAATCTACTTCTTTTCTATTGACACAACTTATATTCTTCCTTTATTATATTCTATTGTATAATGTATGTTATAACAAATATTCGAAAAGTCTTACGCGAATAATAATAATTATTATAATAGTAATCTATACAATTAATAACTTCTTCTTCTATTGACACAACAGCCCCGGGTTGGCCAAGCCATTCCCAAGAACCCTCTTCCATTCCGACCTCCGCTTAGCGACAGTTCTCCAATTATGTAGTTACTCTTAAAACTTTAAAATCGTTCTTCACACAATCAGCCCATCTCAATTTGGGCCTACCCCTAGTTCCAGTTCTAACAGGGTTGTAATTAAAAATGTTTACGCTAAATACTATCGATAAAATATTTGATATTGAATACTTTGATTCAAATTCTGCATCATGTTTCTTAAATCCTTTGAGAGTCTACGTAAAAATCTAAGATTTCTGAATCATTTTTCTCTGATGGTTTCTGTAACGAAAAGCAAAGAAAATACTTTTAAAATGTTTTGTCTTCCTTTTTAACCATTTTGTGAAACATTTAAGCATTTCTATAACCTATAATGATTCTTCATCACTCATATAAATGTTTTTTTTTTGCATATCCACTCTCTCCGTAATCTCTCACTATAATTTATTACCAACAAATTTTATTCCAATTATTTTTACCAACATGTAATTCTTTTCACTTAATTAAACGAAAATCGCTTAACACGAAAATATTTCCCTTGTGAATAAACAAAGTACGGAAATCACCAGCCGGATTGAACTGTTCTACAGTATCACGGGAGGAACTCATTGAAGTAAATGATGATAATGTGTGTACAGCGCCAGTTATGGAAGACAAAGACATTTTGGAGTTTGCTCAAAGCTCAGAAAATGTTATTGATGCAGATTCCGATGGGAAAAAAATAATAAAATGAATAATGCAGCTCCTGTTTCCAGTTTTCTGAAATGAGGAAGATCATGAAAAGTATGCGCACACGCTCATTCCTTTGGTGAAATGAATAACAAAATGGACGACATTGAACAATTTGGTGGCAATTCGATACTAAAAATGACAATTCAAAGAAAAATATCAGATCATTTTCCAAAAACTCAATAAATGTTTTGTTTTTAAAAAAAACTTGAAAATTTTGCATTACATTTCTTTAATTTCTTGTGAATGATTTTTTTCATTGATTTTTATTAAATACACGCATATATACATATTTATTTAAATAAAATATGAACTCCAATAAACTTTTAATTTCTTGTGAATGATTTTTTTTCATTGATTTTGAATAAACACACGCATATATACATATCTATTGAAATAAAATATGAACTCTTATAAACTTAATTTTGCTGATATATGTTTTTTTTTTTTTACTGTATCCTTTAACACGAAAAAATATTTTAGTCCCCTCAATTTTGTGTTAAGCGATTTTTACCGCATTAGAATAAAGTAACTGTTGCATACCCGTACATAAGCATTCTATGGCAGTTAAACTAAGAAACGCATTAAATTATTCGGCAAATGTCATCTGGGAAATGATGACTATTTCGAAACCAATATATTTTAACTCAAGCGGCGAGCTAATGCATAATTTAGCAAACACGTTTGGGGCACCTGTTCCTCCAACCCAGATTCCCTTCCCAATGAAACCTGAAATCAATGAAAGTCAATGAGACTCCCACGAGAAAACATCGGATATCTGGCTGCCCGAGACACTTCCTGTTTGAGTCGGCAAGAATGGATGGATAAATTAAGGTTAATAACAGAGCAAATATAGCAAAAGGAGCAGAGTTTAAATTCATTGATAAAAAACAGTATGGTAATGCTTCGTAGGGATAGAAAATGTTATGGCTTTTTATAAAAAGCAGATACATAACTTATCTTTCAGCAAATTAAATTTACAGTGAACATCGTTTAACACGAAACTGAGAGGACTGAAATATTTTTTCGTGTTAAAAAAAATTCGTGTTGAAGGATATAGAAAAAAAAACATATACTGTCGACTCTCGATAATTCGAAGTTGGAGGGACCAATGAAAAACTTCGAATTATCAGGAGTTCGCAATATCAAGAGGGTAGAAAAAAATTCCCGAAATATACGAAGGAAATTTTTTATAACACATTTAAATTTGAAACTATGTAATAAAACAAAAAGTGTACACATGTATAAAATTAATTTAAAGTATTTTTAAAAAGTACATAATATACAGTATAAATATTTTACAGAAGTTAAAAATCCTGTATTAAAAGAATACATTGATATGCAATTCTACGCATCTCTTCTTCACAAGAGCGGACCATCCATTCTGAACACATGCATAGCAAAGTCACATGTTAAACGAAAGATATGAATGGCTGATAACAGGTGTAGTTGGTCTGTTGTCCACTTAAAAGAATGAAAATAATAAAAGTGTCTTTTCTCCTGAGGAACAGGAAAAAACTCAGATAGGGTAGCAGACAGATGGTCATCAAAGAGGCTAGGTTACAGGGGAGACATGCAGAGACAACTCAATGCAATTTGTAAGCTCCAAATGTTTATTACAGGACATCGCATAATAGTGAGTGTTCGAATTGTCGAGAGTTTTATAAGATAACTTCGAATAATTGCGTGTTGTAGTCTGGCCAGCCACAGATTTTACTTCGAATTACCGAGTGTACCAAAACTTATTGTTTTAGTTCGAAATATCAAGAGTTTTTCTAGGGACCGAGTATATACTTCGAATTATCAAGCGGTTTGTATTATCGAAAGTTTGAATTATCGAGAGTCGACTGTATATGTATATATTCAGGGACGTCTTAAGGCATGGGCCCGAGCCCAGAGCCTCCCTCTCGATGGGGGCCTCGTTTCGTTCTCTATTCAGTCACAATAAGATCCTGATCTGGATAATTTTAATGGTCAAATATTGTTCCCATACATATTCTTCAAAAAACAGGAAATTTCAAACTGAATGTCAACTGGCAAAAGTGGCAAGACTGTATTATTACCTTATGACAGTCGTCCATGTCTAGTCTTAGGCCTAATACCATAAACAGTCATTCTACTCATTTAGCCGAAATGTGGTCATCGGTCGAACAGGTTTGTGCCTAGGTTTGTTAGATAGTGAATCGGGGCACATTTGTTTATTTCAAATTACGGTTTTGACAATGCGTATTATATACTGACTATTTTTGAAAATCCTAGGTAGGATCTACCTTTGCATAGAGAACCAGTACCTGACAACATTTTTAGATTTCTCTCGGCTCAGGGCCTCAAAAAGTCTTAAGACATCCCTGTATATATATGTAATAATCCCACTAATATAATCCTTTTAAATATCTTTTAATTGCCAATGGTCCATGCCTTCAGGACCATCGTTTTAGTAATAAGTTAAGCCAGCCGCCTAACGGCAGTATTTTAAACTACCTCTATCTACCCACTCAGATCATGTGATTTGAGACGCCTATAAATAGCGAGATTCCTGGAGACCGACTCTCTTCCGCTTCTGTATTTTGTCTGTGTAAACATGTAGCCGGCTGCAGTGTGTTTGTGTGTGCTTATATTGTGTCGTCCCTGTAATGTTTTATGGGCTTAAGATGTGGAATAAATAGTTTCAATTAATCACCGGAATGCCTCGTCAATATCATCCAAAGAAACCATCAACAATAGCGATCTTATTATTAAAGAAATCATGCCAACGGCCAACGTCTATTACATATATATATGCATGAATTTGATAAAAATGAAACAAAAACATTCACAAGAACTTAAAGAAATTTAATACAAATTTTCAATCCAGTGTCTTTCTAGGGGGCCCGCGTAGGTCTCTCCTTTAATGTTAAGATATCTCTCTTTTACAACCTTGGATTTCCCCGATGTAAGACTGATACATAAAGGAGGCCGTGGCGATCGAAAATTCAAGAACCCCGCTACCCTAAATCTCTTGAATATGCTCATACTTTTCCCGTTCCCTTTAAATTCCCGCAACTCTTTTTAGAGGAATCATTCACAAGTCCTCTTACTAAATGAATCATTAGCGAAGTCAAGAGCCGCTGTCGATTAATGAGAATGGTATTTTTACGGTACACAACTTATTTAATTGCTATGCCGCATGAAATGGGATCTAGGAAACCAAAAATAACCACTGAGTTGCGACAGCACAGTGTTACGCTCATACAAAAGGGAACATGCTATTTGCATAATAAGGACATATCATTTTTATTAAGAAATAATTTTATTTCTTTCCCATGGCCGATTTTTTTAATTTCTCATTTCTGGCTGCATGCAGACAATAAGTAGAAAGAGATGTCACGCGTTTTTAAACTACAATTTGATTTGTTATTTAACATCAGCACGAAAAATACTATTGAAAGTATTCAATACTTGTTTTTTTAGTTGCAACTAATTTATACCGTTTCTGTTCGAAACAAAAACAACTCAGTGAAAGACTGTCACACAAAAATAGATTGTAACAATATTTTGATCAGGACTGATTGATTATTCCAAATATTGGCAAATGCACTCGATACTTTCTTCTCGCTTGGTCAAAGATTTATAATAAACAACTATGACTGAAATATTTTAATTAAAAAGGATTCCATAGATAGAAAATAAATTCAGGCTGAAGCAACCAACAATTTTTCCACCTGTTTTCTAGTAATATAATAAAATAAAATTAGCAGTAAATATGATTCGATTGCAGAAAGGGTATTTATAGAACGAATTAATTAGAAATAAAAAGGCAATTTAGCTTAACTTCGTAGAAGAAATACTTGTATTTTGAATTATTTTATTAGGAAAAACGCAATAAGATGAATCGTTGAATTCAATAAATTTGAAAGAATATTTGATGGAAAAAAATTCAATTCTAAAAGTTTTGCTGATTGTTTCAGCGACAATCCTACTCCCTTTAAAAAAACTATCTCTCAGTTACGATATTGCCTTTTTTGGTAAAAAGTATGGTAATATTTTTAAAAAATAATAAAACAACTTGGAGGGGGGGGGGATGGAAACTTAAGATGGACGTCTTTTCGGATATATACTGAGAACTGGATTTCTCTACAACAGTACAAAATACCTATGATAGTATAAATCATGCATGAGGCAAGCAGATTTTTTTATAACTAAATTGGCGATTATATTTCACAATTAACAATAATCTACAGCTCAAAAGCAATGTGATATTTTGAATCCAAAAAACAGTCACCTTAATCTAATAATAAATTCTTTATTTCTTTCAAATCAATGAAAAAACGTTATAAAAAATGAAATTTAAAAAAAAGAACGTGGAAAGCCACGCGATAGAAGTGAAACTTCTTTGGCGACGTAGGTCGTAAATCTAATTATATTAAACCGTTGAGATAACTTTAATCAAATAAAATTCGAACTTCATTTATTGTATAAAAATACTTTTATTCAATTTTCTGCATCATCATTTTCCAAGAAAGACACAATAGGTGTGTGGTAACTAAAGTAGGATATAAAAATCCTCGATTGTAGTCAATCAAAAAAATGTGAGAAAACTGCATCAATAGTGGTTCTGTATAGATTTTTTTTTCTCTAGAGTTAGTATTCATTGTCAAATTCAGTGTCCGTTTCAAGAATTCAATGAGTGGCTTTGCTTCTTCTGAAGCAAAATTAACATGAAGTCTCCAGTTAAGATAATCGGCTTTTAATCATCATCGGATCCAATGATTGCAGCAGCCTCTCATGTGTACAGCACTAAAATTTTATGCATAAAGATGATAAAAGCTGCGACAGAACTACCTGGTGATATATAGACTTTCGCCAGGAATTGCTGCTAATTTTGCTTTTTTTTTTCTTTCACGAAACTCTTTTTGCATTTGTTCTAGACTATCTGACCAGAATTTATTTTGATTCAATGGAAATAAAAATTAATAATATAAACTTAATGCATCACTAACATGAGTCACTGTGTTTGTATACATGACGCTATTCGTAGTGATTCTGGCGCACAAGATACATATACACAATACCCCAGACACTCCCGTAACGGGAAGAGCCATATAATGGTAATATTTTGGGTGCATTTATTCGTTGAAAACGGCACGTTTATTTCATAAAAACTACGAAAATACGCCCCACTAGAGTAGCAAGGGTACCCACTTAATGTCACCAATACCTAAGTACCTTTCGTCCATAGCAGCAAGATATACTTTTGATGCCCAACTAGGTAAATTTCCCATTCACTCCCGTCCGCAAAGAAGTTTCACTTCAATAAAATAAAAATATTAGCAAATAAACGGTGTACAAGAAGTCATATTCTTTCATCATAAATTAAGCAAATATATAAAGTTATTGAATAAAATGCAAAACTGCATGTCTCAAGCATTTTTACAAGTGTCGTTTTCAAGAAAAATAAATTTTTGCATAATCTCTGGAAAGATTTTCGTAAAATGACTTTCAGGTCTCAGTGGAATAGAACCAAGAGTATTATTTTTAATATTTAATTTGCAACATACATTGAAGCTGTGATTACGTACATATATATAAGTGACAGAAACAATATTAAATCTATAAATTATGGAGAATAAATAAAAAAAATTTATACTCCTAATTTGAAAAGAAGCATGCATTCAACTATAATTTACAACTCTATTTGTGACATTTTTATGACCAGTATTATTATTCTAGAAGCAAAAAATGAATTTCTGCAATCATTTTTAGAAAAGTAATCAAAAGGGAGTTGTAATCAATCTTTGATAATTTGAGAATCGTGAAATACGTACACGAATTCATTTGTAAATCTCATTAAAATCTTGATTGGGACACAGTATGAGGAACGGAAAACCAAAGTCTGTAACACAAAGAAAATAATGAACCCATACATTAAGAGAACTTGACCGAAATAAATACATGGTAGAGGGCATTATGAGATTAATTTTTATCAGTTTTACATTTTTATTTTAAACAATCGAGATTTCAAAATTAAAGGAAAAGATTAGTTCTTCAATAAATGTTGACAAGTGCGGGATATATATAATGAACTGGGATAACATGGCTAGAAGAATTTTGGCCTGGTAGGAAAAACCTGCACTGGACGGGTTGGTCCGAAAAAATTCAACTGGTTACGAGGTTAAGGCCTTTGTAGCTAAAATTAGGGTCGAACGAGCAAATAGAATTTAATATTCTGTACTAATGTATGTAGAGTTCAAATTAATGTTTTTAATAATGAATTACGTAAATTAAGTAAAAAATTATTATAATTTTAACATTCGAAAGTTACTATTTATATTTGATAGGTATTATTTATATTTAAATAGTAATTTGATGGATGGAAAAAAACAAAGATAAAATTTTTTTTCTAGGATTATTTTTTTACAGAGAACAAAGCATAAATGAGCTATTCTATGTGTAGAGCTTTAAGTATTTATTGTGTCTGGCTTAATGTGTACAGCTGTAAGTTTGCATAATAATCTTCACTTAAATATATAAAAAAAAATATTACATAAAAAAACATTTACAAAAAAAAATACTGCTTTTTATTCTTTCTTTATTTAGTGGTACTTTACTACAATAATTTTTTTCAATTTTTGCTCCATAAATTTCTTTTTTCAAACATTAGATAGGTGTTCCTTTGTTAAATATGATTTTGTTCTCGATTGTAGTCAAACAAGAAAACTGAGAAAACTGCATCAATCATGGTTCCATATATTGTTCTTCCTTCTCTAGAATCAGTATTCATTGTCAAATTCAGTGTCCGTTTCAAGAATTCAATGAGTGGCTTTGCTTTTTCTGAAGCAAAATTAACATTTAAGTCTCCAGTTAAGATAATCGGCTTTTAATCATCGTCGGATCCAATGATTGCAGCAGTCTCTGGTGAGTACAGTACTAAAACTTTATGGATAAAGATGATAAAAGCTGACAGAACTACCTGGGGATGTATAGACTTTCGCCTGGACTTACTGCTAGTTTTCCTACTTTTTTTCTCTCTTTCACGAAACTCTTTTCCTCTTTTTGCATTTGTTCTAGGCATTCTAAGCAGAATTAACTGTAAATCAATGGAAAAATATTAATAAAAAAAATTTAATGCATCACTCTCAGTAGTCATTGTGTTTGTTTACAAGACGCTATCCGTATCAATTCTGGCGCGAACGTCAGTGAAATATACACAATGCCCCAGACACTCCCATAACGGGAAGAGCCATATAATGGTTATATTTTGGGTGCGTTTATGCGTTGAAAACGGCACATTTATTACATAAAAACTACGAAAATACGCCACGCGAGTTCTTTACGAGAGTAGCAAGGGTACCCACTTATTGTATAAAACACCTCAGCGCCTTTCGTCCATAGTAGCAAGATATACTTTTGATGCACAACTCTCCATTAGCAATCGTCCAACTTTTTTTCACGGATATAACGCAAGTCACGTTGTCCCCCCCCCTCTCTCTTTTCCTTCTGCTCGGTATTCCTCTCCATGGCGACGTTTCGGGAGGATGGGGGGAATCACTACTTCCGTTTGCTTTTTCACTGTTACGTAAACCTGGGTAAATTTCCCATTCACTCCCGTCCGCAAAGAAGTTTCACTTTTAAAAAAAAGAGTTGAAGCTTATATATATATTCAGATATCACTATCCATTACAAAACAGCAACTTATTTATTTACGTAAAACTGATATTACATTTCATTTCTTACACTATTTTATTGAATGATTTTTTAATTGTTCATGTTGGTGAAAATTATTGTGTTTATATGTTTCGAATTTCAAAGGCACAATATATACCTTTTCCGTAAATTTTGAACAGCATTCTCTTTTCTGAATGGGTATTGTCGCCTGGAAGATCTTATGTAGTACACACGAAACTACTTTTTTAATATTGCTAAGCGAATAGGAATGAACTTGGCGACAAATTCTACCATGTTACTAAATTTGGCGATAAAAGTAGACGCACTTAGAACAAAGGTGTCCAAACTTTTTTTGAAGAATGCCACTATCGAATAAAAAAAAAAGTTATGCGTGCTACACTTCCATTTTTTCCAAATATTAAAAAAAATAAGTGAAAAAATTGTTACTTTTTATCCTATTATGGGATTTTCCCGCAAAAAGCCCCTTTTTTAATGAAATGGAAATTTAAAAATAATATAATTAAAAAGACAAAAATACTACTTAGGTTCTAATGTTAATAATGTTTTTACAGGTTCAACCAGTTACAGGTAGACATAAAATAAAAATAAGTAATTTAAACCATTTCATTGTAAATAATTATTAAACTGTCAGTACTTAATGTGGCTTTTGAAATTGTACTTCTCCCCCTCCCCATTATGAATATTAAGATTAGCTCTTGAAGATGCTAACAAAATTAAGTTGTTTTTCGTGCATATCAGTTAGTTTTGTTTTTGTGTTTTCCTAACAGAAAATATTTTTTCACAAACACGTTAATCTAAATTTCGAGGGGGGTTTTGATCTAAAATAACCTCATTTGAATAAAATTGTGAAACATTTCTCATTATTATTATTTTTTCAAATTTTTCCACAAGTCTTTGCGTGCTACTTTTACGACTCCGCCGTGCCGCACTGTGGCAAGCGTGCCACAGGTTGACCACCCCTGGCTTAGAAGAATGCAGAAAAATCAAGGTCTTTTATTTTAAGAGATGATTTAACATACTTAAGACATGGCTTCATTGCCTATATTCAGGGAAGTAACATGGTAGTCAAACATTTGACAACGACTGTGCGTTTTATTTGTCTCGTGCAAAATTGTGATTGAGAATTTAGACTACTGTGTTCTATATTTGAGTAATTTTGGAATCTATGTTATTGTAAATTTACACGCGTATTATTTGTTTCCGGTTATTAAAAACATCTACCATAGTGTTATCAGAAAGTTTCAGAACAAAAATTACTGTTTTCTCCGTGGATCTTTCTTGTATTTGAATAACGACCAATCGTAACAGTATTAAATAAATTTATATATTAAAACCAAATGTATTTTTTTTATAAATATTGAGATATGTTTCTGCTTAGAAATTGATTTGGAGTTTGATATTTTTTTCTTATATTACATAGGACACTCGTAAACATTATTCGTGAAATTTGGACCATGTTTACATGTAGAAAACATCGAATTGTAGACGAAATAATGTCAGCTGCAAAGATTTTATTTCTTTCACTGAGCGATTTCCAGAACCACGAGTAATTTCAGTTAGTTAAGAATAACGAACAGTAAGTTACTTTTATTTAGCGCATATTTGTAGGTCGTCGTGAAAAAAAAAATCTACATTGAGAAATTTGTGACCAGCTAGCAGATCAGTTAAGTTCATTTAAAGAAAAAATTTTGCTATGCAAGTGACTCTCCCCGTTATATATAACACGTTGTATTCTTTCAATAAGGTTTCCTCTAACATGCGGGAAATCCCCTAAAACACACCATTCCTATACATCGCTAGAGTTAGGGAAATTCCCAATAAACAATGAACGTGATGGACTCTTAAAAGAACAAGTATCATCTGAATGCATAATTTTCATTCAAGCGTGCAGATTGTACCCGATTCGCGTCCAGAATTTTGAAGTTCATTAGATATTCAAATTCATTTCACTCGTAGAGTTTTAAATATATTCCTTCATCGCTTTGGACAATTATATAACTTCGAGACTGGATTGTTCTTAATGAATTCATTTGTAACCCTGAACAAGAGTTTTATTTTTTTTTAAAAAATTTATAATTGGAAAAAAGGAGTGAGAAACATTTATCTTACGAGGATAAATATATAGATTTTGAGTTATTTAAAAGCGACAAGACATGTTGCACGTTGCTAAAACCTTAAATATTGTTGAGATCTGATCAGTGACAACAGTTTTGTGACCTGTTAAATCAAATGAAAAAAATGCAGACTACTTTCTAAAAATAAATGAACCTTTTCTTTCATTATCTTGGTGTCTTTGAAATAAGGAAAAAAATCACAACTTACAAAAAGCAGATCGGCTCTATCAAGATTAAAGTTTATTTTGTGACAGAATCAGAAAAATCTACAGGTGGGTGAGTGCATGAGTGAATAATAACGTCTCACTGTTCAACTACTCGGGGGCTTTTGGTGACGAACCTCGTAATTTTAAACCATGGTCAAGTGACGAGGATCACCCGAGAAAAACTACAGGTAGAAGAGTGGGCCGAAAAGTAATGGTTACGAACGCGTAGCCGCCATTTTTTTGTGTCGAGTCTAACTGCTTCTAAATACCTGCTGTGTTGAGTGACTAATGCCCATTAAATTTGTCGAGGCTCAAAATCCTCACATGGACGTGACTGGAAAGTTGGGTGCCTGTTCAAGTGTCGTTCTCGTCAATTGGCCGATGCTCAAAATTATGAGGTCCATCACCATTAGCTTTGCATTGCTTTTAAATGCGACATTCATAAAAATCAACTCAACTCGAAAAAAATTTATAGAATGACTATGTGTGACTTTTGGCTATATATATGGTGTTTATACATACATATATATATATAGAGAGAGAGAGAATAGGGGGGGGGGAGCACGCGCTGGCTGTTTTAAATGAATTCTTAGTGATAAAGAATTTAAAATTGCAATCATTTTATTAACCTAAATAAAAGAATATGAATTTCTCAAAACCATTTTGCTTTGCTAAAGTCATTAATTTTTTTTAACTAAAGTGCATTGTTTTCGTTTTTTGTTTGTTAATTGCTTTTGTTTGTTTTTCTTGCTTAATATTTTTGTTGATTATTTGTTACATATATCCAAACATTCACTGAACTGAAGATTGTTGTAGAAAATAATTTTCTTCAGTAGCAAAATGTAGTTCACTTTTGGAATCATTTGAATCGTAAATATTTTCTTCTTTAAAAAGAAAAACAAATGATTGTTTCTAATTGATATGATCAGATCAAGAACACCATTTGCATCGGATTCATCATTCATAACGTAAAGATCATTCGAATTCAAATGCTTTCTTCTCAGACTGTTGCCGTTTTGTAAGAAAAAGAATTGAAACAAAATAAAATGGAACAACAATGATAAATGGTATTGAAATAATAATAAATCAATGAAACAAAATAAATCAAATAAAGAAACGAAAATTCTTCTAATTTTTTTTACTTAGCTTTTTACCCAGATTCTATATTCCACATATGATGAATAAACTATATTTATAGAAGAACCGAAATGATCACATATTGCAGTGAAAATCGTTGAACACGAAACTGAGGGGACTGGAATATTTTTTCGTGTTAAAGGTTACAACAAAAAAAAACATATATTCAACAAAATTAAGTTTATTAGAGTACATTTTAATTACAAAGGTATGTATATATGCATTATTTCTTAAAGAGTTGGGGTTCCTTAATGGAGAATCTCATTCCTTGCGATCTGCCAAGACCTGTGGGTGTCGCAAACTTCAGAGTCCAGACTGGACATGACTACCTTAGAAAGCACCTTTTCAGATTTGGTTTAGCAGATTCTCAAACGTGCCCACTTTTTTCTAATGGAGATATGTGTGGAGACCACCTGGACTCTTGTCCTGGACTTACCGACGTAGTAGCTGTTAATGCTGTTAACAAATTCTCTTTTTACGTGTGTGTTTCAGAACTGTATTGGGCTGCCGACATAGACGGATGACGGTCATGCCTATGTCTGGCGTAGGATAAAGAAAAATTATTTCTTAAAAATCAATGAAACTGAAACATTTACAAGAACTTAATGGAATTTAATACAAAATTTTCAAGTTTTTTGAAAAACAAAACACTTATTGAGTTTGGGGTATTTTTCTTTGTATTGTCTTTTTTAGCATCAAATTGTCAACAAATTGTTCGATGTCGTCCATTTTTTTGTGAATTTCACCATTGGAATTTGTGTCTAAGTAACAGCGCATACTTTTCATGATGTTCTTCATTTCGGATGACGTGGGAACATGAGCTTATTATGCATTTCATTTTCGTCATCGGAAACTGCATCTATATTTTTTGAGCTTCAAACAAAGGCCAAAATGTCTTTGTCTATCACAGTTGGGGGCTGTTCACACATTATCATCATCTACTGCAACGAATTCTTCCGATGGTAAACCGGCGTGGCTGATGTTTTCGATATTTTGTTGATTCTCTGAAGGGAAATATTTTCCCGTTAGGCAGTAGTAGTTTGTTGGGACCATTGTATTATTTCGAGTAAATCGATAGTTCGTTTTAAGCGTTAAATGTACTCTCACTGTACATTTTGAAAAACTTACGTATGTATTAAAAAATTTCGAAAAAATACCACACAGTTATTTTTCTTTCATTTCTCTGTTAACTTCATGACACTTTCTCCTCAGTCACCCTACATTAAATAAAAACAGGTCGTAATTTGAGACGGATCATTTTCGTAAAATGTCAGAGTGAACCGCAGAACAGGTCTGAAAGAATTTAGGTACCCCCAATCGCTTCTTTTGAAGTCACAATCTCTCTCTGAGCAGAAATTCTTATCCGCCCTGTGCTTTTAATCCCATCGAACCACGTGCATGAACTCTTGAAAGACTCGTTTGGAATAGCTAATTCCTTAATCAAATATTCAGCGTCAAATCACCCAGTTAGAGAGATGTTCTGATTTATTAATCGAACGGTTATATATATGGTAATTACTGAGTTCCGAGCTAATTGTATTAATTTATGCTGTTCTGTTTATTATTGATGTTATATTTAATTGCCTGAACTCTGACTTGCAGTCTTTTTCTTTGGATGAAGATGAGGCAAATTTTTAATGGATTATTGGTATTTTTTCATGAGATGTTTTATGATTAATTATGTCTGAAGATATTTATTGTACTTTCCGAACTAACCTAAATCCATTTCTGTTGCATGGAATTATTTATCTGATGATTGCTTGGCGTGTCAGATTTTTTCACTAGTTTCTTCTAAAAGTAATGATGTGGATTACTAGATAGAGAAACATAAAAACATATTTAAATTTTCGACCAGTAATTCTAAAAACTTTTTTTTTCCAGAAAAAAGTAATTTTGCAAAGAAAAAAAGCAACTTTATACGAATTTAAGTACTCGTAAAAATTGAGGAAATGCTAACTGATTATACGATAGATGAAAAAGAAATACTGTATATTCCTGCGTATTATCCTCACATATCGTAGTTTATCTGAATCAATTGGGACCGGACACCGTTCGGATACGCGATTGTTCGGTTAACCGAAAACTGAATGCAATCCATTCAGTATATGAAACCGGACACTATATGAATATTGAAAATCATCATATGAGGGAAACGTGCTTGAAGAAAATGTAAATTAGGTGCAAAATGTCGCAATTTTACTTTTATTGTGGAAAATAATCACTTATTTTTCGCTGTACTATTGTATTCCTTCGTTTTTTCACTGCAAGGTCTCTGATTCTCTTCAGGATTAGTAGTTGAGTAGGACAGCACTCTAATTGTTGTTCGTACCACTTCATAGCTGTCTCTAACGCAGAAACACGTCAGCATTTGATGGACCCTTAATACTTTCGTTTTTTGTTGTCCTCGTCTTCATCCGTTTCATCGTAGACAGGATCGGATTCTTCTTGCACGGAAGTCACAATCTCGTCATCATTTAGCATTTGAAATCCACAGCCTTCTGCATCACATGCCATCCAGGTTCCTACATCAACAAAACTCACCAAAAGAGCCCGTATACACCCCTCAGTTGGAAACAAACTGACCTAATATTCCACGCAGATGTTTACCAAATCACATATCTGAAATTCCCCAAATATCCCTCATCTTGGGCTTTCCCGTCACTTTTGGCCTCACACGAAACAACTGTTGAGCACTGCATTGTTCGAAAACGTATTCGGACTTTGGTTCGGATATTTGACGCTCCGGATAATAAACGTTCGGATAAACGACGTTCTACTGTACTTTCAAATTGCATTTTTTAAATTTTTAGGTACATTAAATATAGAAATTGAAATATAAATGTGTGCAATTCTTTCATCTTTTGAAGTCATTTATTCAAATTATTACACCAGGCTTTTGAACAACGGTATACTTCTAAAAGTCTAAAGCTCAAGAAAAGAGGAGTTAGAAGAATGTGGGTATTAGAAGATGAAAAACGATTTTTTATACGAAAGATGATTTACGAAATGTCAATGCCAGTCTAGAAATATTGTGTGAGTGAATAATAAAACACACAGAATGATAAATTAAACCAGACATAATTCAAAAGTGATTTTAAAATATATATCTAACAATCTAGACCGAACGGCAGATGTGATTATTTGTTTATTGATCATAATAACAAGTGATGGTGAAAATGAAACACGGAATTCTCGAAGAAGTGCCCGAAAATATAACGGAAGACAAATACGACGAACTTATTATCCTGTCCAATATTGTAAGTTCATACGCTGAGTCTTATTTCCATAACAATGCAGTGTTTAGATATATGCAGAATCCTAGATTTTTATGCACAGCTTCTCAGTATTTTTAAAGCTATCATTTTTATATATGACATATAACTCTCACGCGTAACTTTCAATTACATTTTTTTGTGTTAAAAGTGCGACGCTCTACGCCAGACTACATGATAGATATCGTTCAACAAACTAAATTATAGTTCCTAAAATTATTCATTTCTAAAGACAGGAGAAATATACTTCAAAGCTTTAGCATTTCAAACACGTAAAAGTGAAAATCAAAATTTCTCTTTAGCAAATCTAATAACAATTTGTCAATTTCTAAAATTCGATCCCATATTATTTTTAGTCTGTAACTTTATCTACAAAATATATAGTGGACTAAGAATTAAATTAAAACAAAGTTCCAGAAGGGGTCGCAGGGGTGTTAACTTTTTCTAGGGAGGGCTGAAAATATAGACAATATTCAAATACATATAACTCTTTTAAATTAAAATTAAATAATTTGAATCTTTTACACATTATTTATAAAGGAATGGAGGCTTCAGAAAAGTGTAAAATGTTTTAAAATATAATCATAATTTTAAAAATTATAAGCATATGAAAATAAGAAAATTTTTATAAGAATATTAATTAAGTTTTACAGCGCGCATGCTATTTTCAAAAGTATTAGCTTTAATTACTAGAAACGAGTTGATTTATAAAGTTAAATGTATCCTTATTACACCGTAGTAAATTTAAACAAATAGAATAATAAATTATATTTTTTTAAAAATAAAAAAAATTCTATTTTCAAAATGTTTTTGAAAAATTTCAATATTTTCCAAATATTTTGAAAAATAAAAGACATATTATTCTTAATTTACTAGGGCTTAAAGTGTATGATATATTTTTATAATTCTATAAAGTTTTATGCATCAAAGGCTACTATTTTAGAAAACAGCGTGCGCGCAGTAAAACTTAATTAATATTTCTTATAAAAAATTTCTTATTTTCATATGCTTATAATTTTTAAATTATGGTTATATTTTAAACATTTTATACTTTTCTGAAGCTTCATTCCTTTATAAATAATGTGTAAAATATTCGAATTATTTAATTTTAATTTAAAAGAGTTATATGTATTTGAATATTGTTTATATTTTCAGCCCTCCAGAAAAGGTTAACACCCCTGAATTTCCTTCAAGTGCATATCGTGATATTTTCTTGTGTAAAATCAAATACTATCTTATTTCAAAAATAATTATTGTACCGGTGAAAATATTGTGCGTATCGGATTCATCTAATATAAATAAACTACAAACAATTGCAGTCCTTGCTGAGAGAGAGAGAAATTACGCTTCGAATTTCCTTTTTAAATCTTTATACTTTACTTACTAAAATCATCTTAAAATGTTTGTAATTTATCAGATGGCAAATTCTCTATTCATAAGAAAAAAAAATTTCAGTTACAATTACCAATTATCTCTATACATATATAAGATAATCCATATGCAATTATTGTAGATAATTGTTTTTATGATAATTTGCTGCAATTATTATAAACAATTGCCAGCAAGAAAAATCAACTGCAGTTTTCGAAAACCATTATTTTATGTAGAACAATAAAATTGTTTGCTTTCTCTAAGAGTAATAAAAACGAAGATTAATTTTAAAACTGTAACACACGATGCAACGTTATATTATTAAAATTATTTACTTGAAATTAATTTAATTATATGGCTTTCATTTATAAAAAAACAATACAACGTTGCTTGCAATTGAACCATATTTTATTGGTTGTAACCGAAATTAATATGTTTCTGTTATTTCTTTTGAATAGTTTAATATTTCTTCTTTTTACATAATAAAAATGTAGTAATCCAAACGAAATATTTACTTTCACTGATAAATTAAAAAACTGGGTTTTATAGAAATGTTCCTTGATTGTTTAAAATTGAACAATTGCACCTTATTACATAAAGGGATATATGGAGATGAAATAGTTATTGAGCTATCTATTCATTGTGAGTATTTAATAAATGTGCTGCGTATGATTTTTCATTGTGGAGTGCAATTATCGATAAATAAATAAATAATCATTTCATTAAGAATTCTATGAGAGTTTCCGGTTTATTCATCATTGTTATTAAAATCTTTTCGAAAATGACTTAATGGATGATAACGAAAGGGAGTAAA
>BMAO01019032.1:0-22086 GCA_019973975.1 Trichonephila clavata
TCAATCAACAATAGAGGACTCTTTAAGATTAAAGAACTAAATAACATGAAGATCGTCGTAGAAATATTGAGGAAAAAATATGGTCCACCCCAGTGCTTTCGATGCCAGGGGTTTTTTCACTCCTCCAAATACTGCACCCGAGCCCCCCCCCCCCGTTGCGTGAAATGTGCAGGTGACCACCTGACCAAAGCATGTACGAAGGATATAAAAGACCCAGCCAAGTGCTGTCTCTGTGAAGGGGATCACCCCGCCAGCTACCTGCAATGCCCGAAAAAACCGAACAATATGCCGAAAAAAGAGAAAAAAAAACAACAATATCAAACAAGTAGACGGAACGGTTTTTGCCTCCCCACCTCCACCTGCCTCAAACGCCTGGGACTCAAGATCAACAACCCCAGCCAACAACAATAACCAAAAGCCAACACTGATCCCCAGACAAATCGCTCTGGCCCAAGCAAAAGCCCACAATCAAGCCGTACAGCCAGTACCTATCTCCCCCCCATCGCAGTCACCCCAGCTCCCAACCTCACCTATACCAGACATTCCTAACATATTCGATCAGCTTAGAGACCCTGAAGTCATCGATCTTTTCAACAGCCTCCAAACCTTCATCCATATTGCCAAAACTCATAAAACCAGATCGGCTCGCCTGTCTGCCCTCTACCATTATATTTACAATGATAGCGTTCAATAGATCACGCCAGAACCATACCTCATTACGAATAACCTCATGGAATTCTCAAGCCCTAAAATCGCGAGTTCAAGAATTAGAAGAATTTATTAACGACTGGAACCCAGATATCATCCTCGTCCAAGAAACGCAGCTCAGGCCATGCGACCTTGTGACAATACCAAATTTTACCCTTTACCGTACTGACCGTCTCACACACAGAGGAGGAGGTACGGCAATATTCATTAAAAGAAGCATAGCTCATACACACTTCATCATCTCCAATCCCAATATTGAAAATACAGCCATCACTCTACACAGAACAAACGAGAAATCGATCACCATCATCTCGGCGTACAGACCCCCCAGATCAAAAATTTGTGAACAAGACCTGCAAAAATTTTTCAGAAATAGAGATTGCTGCCTCGTCATTGGAGACCTCAATGCAAAAAAATAAATATTGGAACCCTCATCCCAGAGTAAACCAGGCCGGAACCGTAATATACAATTACTGCAATAAAATGGGAATATCCATCCATGCACCCACTGAGCCAACAAGATTCGACGCGCATGGAGTAAACAATACCTTAGATATAGCACTGGCCAAAGGGCTGCACACAATAGCAGCCACTTCAATATCGGAATTAACCAGCGACCATAACCCGGTTAACTTTGACATCTCACTTAAAAACTTCAACTCACCCTCCATCAGTACCTGCTCATTTCCGAACTGGACTAAATTTCAAACTGTACTCACCGAGTCTATCCCCGGTAACCCAGTCATTGCAAATGAAGACGACATCGAAAAATCTATCTCAAACCTCAACAACAAAATTCAGGAAGCCATCCATGCAACAAGCACATACAAGGCCATCCATCACCCAGTTAGTATTATCCCCAGCCAGTTACGGGAAAAAATCAAACAAAAAAATAGGCTCAGGAAGGAATGGCAGCAAACAAAGTACCCTCCACTCAAGACACAAGTCAACAGATTACAGCGCGAAATTAAATCAGCAATTACTAATTTTCACAACCACATTAAAAATACCCAGCTCAAGCAAGTTAACACAGGCGACAACTCCCTCTACAAGCTATTTAACAAAAATAAAAAACAAGCTAAGCCATATTCCTCCAATCCTAGGCCCCCAAGGCCTAGTTTACAACGCAGAATTAAAAGCGAAGGTCTTCGTCACCTCTCTAGAAAAATCATTCATTGAAAACGAAGAGCCGCACGATGACTCAACGATTGAAAAAGTCGAAAACAACGTCAACGGGTTCCTGACGAATAGAGTCACCACCATCCCCCCCCCCTCACCTCACCAGGAGAAATAATGAAAATCATACTCCTACTCGACAACAAAAAAGCTCCGGGCCCTGACGCCGTCAAGAATATTGCATTAAAAGCCCTCCCCCTAAACGCCATAACGTACATAACCAAGATAATAAACAAGAGCATCATCTATAATTACTTTCCGAAGGCTTGGAAAGCAGCAAACGTAATTGTCCTTCCAAAACAAGAAAAAAATGAACAACTGCCCGATAGCTATAGGCCAATCAGCTTGTTAAATTCGATCGGCAAAATCTACGAGAAAATCTTACTCGAAAGATTAAAGGCCTTTTGTGACGAAAACAACATCATTCCGGATTTCCAACACGGATTCAGGGAAAACACTTCCACACTTCACCAACTCCTCAGGATGAACAACCAGGTTCTAAATGGCTTCAGCCAGAAAAATATCACAGGAGGCGTTTTCCTTGACGTCCAAAAGGCCTTCGATCGGATTTGGCATGACGGGCTCATTCACAAACTCATCACCTTTAAATTTCCTTCATACCTAATCCACATCATCAACAGCTATCTTCGCAACAGATTTTTCAGAGTAAAAATAGATCATGCAATCTCAGAAAAGGGCATCATTAAAGCAGGTACGCCGCAGGGATCTTCCTCAGCCCCCTGCTTTTCAACATCTATACGAGCGACTTCCCATCTCATCCAAACATCGCAATTCACCTCTTTGCCGACGACGCAGCCATCCTCGTCACAAAAAAAGTCAGAAGCAGATGTCAAAACCACACTGCAAAATTACCTCCACATTCTAGAAAAATGGTTTAGCAATTGGAAGATCGCCATTAACACAAACAAGTCCCAAGCTATCATATTCAGATGTGTAAATCCAAGCCTACCTAACGACCCTCTCCTACTATTTAATAGAACAATAGCCTGGACCACAAGCGTAAATTACCTCGGACTCACCCTGGACTACAACCTCCGATACACAACGCATCTGCGCAACTTAAAAACGAAGTACTGGAAAAAATATTTCTCCATCATTAACACAATAGGCAAAAGGTCAAAGCTCTCCCTCCAAAACAAGATTCTGATCTATAAAATCTACCTCAGACCTTCTCTTCTCTATGGATGTCAAATCTGGGCAAACATAGCGAAAGAGAAAATCCTCCAAATACAACGTATTCAAAACATGACCATAAGAGGCATTGCAGGCATCCCAAGATATATCCCAGTATCAGTATTACATGAGGAGTTAAAAATAGAACCCATAGCTACATTCATCTCCAAACTACACCAAAATTTTCATTCTACAATAGCAACGCATAATAACCCCACAATCAACAGCCAAGACCAGTTCAAGTATCACCCCTCGACCACCCACCGCTTTCCAGTAAAAGCGACATTCCTCCACGCAGCAATCAGCTGAGCGTGACGTACTTCCGGTAGAAGAACGAATTCTCGTTTCGGCGAGGGAAGTTCCATTCTCCTTCATTCGGATCGGGGCTTCGCCCCCCCTCCCACCTCCCCTACGGGCTTGACCGTAGGTTTTTGTGTCTGTTTTTGTCTTGTGTTTTGTCTTTTGTGTACTTTAGAATCAAAGAAGAAGCTGATTCCATCAGCTGGATCTCGTTAAAATATATCCATGTTGGTAAAGCCGTCTTAGCTGTATGAGGTAGACCTTGAGTTGCTCTCTGCATGTTATTGTCAGCTCTCTAGTGCAAGCGTTTTAGTGTTTCATATCGCTGGATTATATCCAGCAACCAGTTTTTTCTACTACATCGAAAGCAACAAGCGTTGAAAAAGAAGAAGTTCGATTCTCCATTCTCCGGAAGATTCGCCCCTCTCCTGACGTCAGCGTGACCTCGCCGGCGCTTTCCTCCCTGAGTGCAGGGGTTCTCACCCCCCCACCCACCGTATCCGGAATACTTTCGCCACTCGCCGAGCGAATGGATGAACAACAAGATGACAACGGCGCTTACGCCGAACTCCGCGCCAACTTCCACAGGGGTTTTAATATAAATACCCTGGCTGACTCTTTAAACGAATGCCGTTTCTCTGATGAAACCGCACTGTATCTAGCAAAACTAGAGGAAGTCAACGTCAAATTACGTGAATTCCCCTACGAGAAAGAGGACGAGCAACGCTTTGCCCTGCAACACATCAGTGACCTCATCGACGAAGCTCGTCATAAATACACGCAACTGAGGAAGCAAGAAATTGCTGACCTCACCAACACCCTCGAACAACAAATCGACTCATGGGGCCTACCAAGAAAGCCGCTTGAAAACCCCTTTCAAATCGTGCTACACAAAAAAAAACGAGGAAGGAACTCCTGGACAAAGAAGATCCCCCCCAAATGTATGCCAAACGTCAAAAAAAAGACGTCGACATCACTCACTGCAACAATCAATTTGGAGCACTCACTGTCGACGACCAACAAGCCAACATGGATGTGTCAGGCCCATCACAACAACAGACGAGACCAGGCCCAGTCGGAGTAGAAACCGACTCAAAAAGATACGCCCCTCCCATCACAATTGATAATGTAAAGAACCAGGCTGCTCTCCTGAAACACCTTCAAGAAATAACAAAAGTACAACTCCAAGCCCAACTTATAGGAACAAGGATGAAAGTATTCCCGCAAACCCCATACGCGTACCATATCATCAGAAGGTACATTAATGAAAATAACCTGGAAGGCCACACCTTCAGCCTGCCAGAAGACAAAAAATTACGTGCGGTCATCAGAGGCCTACCCACTGACACAGACCCCTCAGAAATCATATCAGAACTGAAAGCACACAACATCTGTGTGGAGGAATGTCACAACATGACAAATAGAAAAACCGGAGCCCCCATGCCACTCTTCATAATAATCTGCACAAAATCCATTAACAATAGAGGACTTTTTAAGATAAAGGAACTAAACAACATGAAGATAGTCGTTGAAATATTGAGAAAAAAATATGGTCCACCCCAGTGCTTTCGATGCCAGGGGTTTTTTCACTCTTCAAAATACTGCACCCGAGCCCCCCGTTGCATGAAATGTGCAGGTGACCACCTGACCAAAGTATGTACGAAGGATATTAAAGACCCAGCCAAGTGCTGTCTCTGTGAAGGGGGTCACCCCGCCAGCTACCTGCAATGCCCGAAAAACCCGAACAATATGCCGAAAAAAGAGAAAAAAAAAACAACAATAACATACAAGTAGACGGAACGGTTTTTGCCTCCCCACCTCCACCTGCCTCAAACGCCTGGGACTCAAGATCAACAACCCCAGCCAACAACAATAACCAAAAGCCAACATTGATCCCCAGACAAATCGCTCTGGCCCAAGCAAAAGCCCACAATCAAGCCGTACAGCCAGTACCTATCTCCCCCCATCGCAGTCACCCCAGCTCCCAACCTCACCTATACCAGACATCCCTAACATATTCGAACAGCTTAGAGACCCTGAAGTTATCGATCTTTTTAACAGCCTCCAAACCTTCATCCATATTGCCAAACATCATAAAACCAGATCGGCTCGCCTGTCTGCCCTCTACCATTATATTTACAATGATAGCGTTCAATAGATCACGCCAGAACCATACCTCATTACGAATAACCTCATGGAATTCTCAAGCCCTAAAATCGCGAGTTCAAGAATTAGAAGAATTTATTAACGACTGGAACCCAGATATCATCCTCGTCCAAGAAACGCAGCTCAGGCCATGCGACCTTGTGACAATACCAAATTTTACACTTTACCGCACTGACCGTCTCACACACAGAGGAGGAGGTACGGCAATATTCATTAAAAGAAGCATATCACATACACACTTCATCATCTCCAATCCCAATATTGAAAATACAGCCATCACTCTACACAGAACAAACGAGAAATCGATTACCATCATCTCGGCGTACAGACCCCCCAGATCAAAAATTTGTGAACAAGACCTCCAAAAATTTTTCAGAAATAGAGATTGCTGCCTCGTCATTGGAGACCTCAATGCAAAAAATAAATATTGGAACCCTCATCCCAGAGTAAACCAGGCCGGAACCGTAATTTACAATTACTGCAATAAAATGGGAATTTCTATCCATGCACCCACTGAGCCAACAAGATTCGACGCGCATGGAGTAAACAACACCTTAGACATAGCACTGGCCAAAGGGCTGCACACAATAGCAGCTACTTCAATATCGGAATTAACCAGCGACCATAACCCGGATAACTTTGACATCTCACTTAACAACTACAACTCACCCTCCATCAGTACCTGCTCTTTTCCGAACTGGACTAAGTTTCAAACTGTACTCACCGAGTCTATCTCCGGTAACCCAGTCATTGCAAATGAAGACGACATTGAAAATTCTATCACAAACCTCAACAACAAAATTCAGGAAGCCATCCATGCAACATGCACATACAAGGCCATCCATCACCCTGTTAGTATTATCCCCAGCCAGCTACGGGAAAAAATCAAACAAAAAAATAGACTCAGGAAGGAATGGCAGCAAACAAAGTACCCTCCACTCAAGACACAAGTCAACAGAATACAGCGCGAAATTAAATCAGCAATAAATAATTTTCACAACCATATTAAAAATACCCAGCTCAAGCAAGTTAACACAGGCGACAACTCCCTCTACAAGCTCTTTAACAAAAATAAAAACAAGCTAAGTCATATTCCTCCAATCCTAGGCCCCCAAGGCCTGGTTTACAACGCAGAATTGAAAGCGAAGGTCTTCGTCACCTCTCTAGAAAATTCATTCATAGAAAACAAAGAGCCGCACGATGACTCAACGATCGAAAAAGTCGAAAACAACGTCAACGGGTTTCTGACGAATAGAGTCACCACCATCCCCCCCCCCCTCACCTCACCAGGAGAAATAATGAATATCATACTCCAACTCGATAACAAAAAAGCTCCGGGCCCTGACGCCATCAAGAATATTGCATTAAAAGCCCTCCCCCTAAACGCCATTACGTACATAACCAAGATCATTAACAAGAGCATCATCTTTAATTACTTTCCGAAGGCTTGGAAAGCAGCAAATGTAATTGTTCTTCCAAAACAAGATAAAAATGAACAACTGCCCGATAGCTATAGGCCAATCAGGTTGTTAAATTCGATCGGCAAGATCTACGAGAAAATCTTACTCGAAAGATTAAAGGCCTTTTGTGACGAAAATAACATCATTCCGAATTTCCAACACGGATTCAGGGAAAACACTTCCACACTTCACCAACTCCTCAGGATAAACAACCAGGTTCTAAATGGCTTCAGCCAGAAAAACATCACCGGAGGCGTTTTCCTTGACGTCCAAAAGGCCTTCGATCGGATTTGGCATGACGGGCTCATTCACAAACTCATCACCTTTAATTTTCCTTCATACCTAATCCACATCATCAACAGCTACCTTCGCAACAGATTTTTCAGTCAAAATAGATCATGCAATCTCAGAAAAGGGCATCATTAAAGCAGGTACGCCGCAGGGATCTCTCCTCAGCCCCCTGCTTTTCAACATCTATACGAGCGACTTCCCATCTCATCCAAACATTGCAATTCACCTCTTTGCCGACGACGCAGCCATCCTCGTCACAAAAAAGTCAGAAGCCGAAGTCAAAACCGCACTGCAAAATTATCTCCACATTCTAGAAAAATGGCTTAGCAATTGGAAGATCGCCATTAACACAAACAAGTCCCAAGCTATCATGTTTAGATGTGTAAATCCAAGCCTACCTAATGACCCTCTCCTACTATTTAATAGAACAATAGCCTGGACCACAAGCGTAAATTACCTCGGACTCACCCTGGACTACAACCTCGGATACACAACGCATCTGCGCAACTCCACCGCTTTCCAGTAAAAGCGACATTCCTCCACGCAGCAATCAGCTGAGCGTGACGTACTTCCGGTAGAAGAACGAATTCTCGTTTCGGCGAGTGAAGTTCCATTCTCCTCCATTCGGATCGGGGCTTCGCCCCCCCCCCTCCCACCTCCCCTACGGGCTTGACCGTAGGATTTTGTTTCTTTTTGTCTTGTGTTTGTCTTTTGTGTACTTTAGAATCAAAGAAGCTGATTCCATCAGCTGGATCTCGTTAAAATATATCCATGTTGGTTCTCCGTCTGGAAAATAGCTCTTAATACTACTAAAACTGAAGCAGTTTTCTTCTCCAATAAGAAACTACCACCTGAAATCACCCTCCAAAATCAAAGAATCCCCTGGTCTCAGCACACCAAGTATCTTGGTGTCATTATTGATAAAAATCTCACTTTCAGACAACACATTACATACGTAAGAAACAAGTTCAAAACTGTCGCGCATAAATTATTCCCGTTAATATCGAGAAAGTCTAAAATGAGTAGACATAACAAACTGCTTATCTACACTCTGATTCTGAAACCCCTCCTCACCTACGCCTCCCCAGTCTGGGGACATGCAGCAACGACCAATATTAATTTCCTTGAAGTCACTCAAAATTTAATTATCAGACAAATATTAGACGCTCATTGGTATATGAGAAATAAAGATCTCAGAAGAGACTGTAAAATTAAAACCATTAGACAAACCATTCGTAAAATAGCTAAAAAGTTCTTTTCTAACGTTGATAATCACCCAAATCCTACCCTTCATGAAATCTCTCCATATAATACCTACTCCTTTATCAGACGACCAAGAGACATTTTGGTCAACCCTGATTTTGACTAATTTAAATTTAAATTTATTACGTTTAATTTCAAATTTCTCCTTATTCTAAATTTTCCCCTGGCCCTTCAACTTTGTTGAAAGGCAGGCCCTTTAACTTTGTTGTTAAACCGGCCCTTTAACTACGGTCGTTTGCTGCTACCGGATTGGCTAGGGCTAGCCCCGCCTACTTCCAGATTAACGTTTTCTCCTGCTTTTGAGCTCACTTTAAGAGTGTTTTTATTTAATTTTAAACTTTCACATCTGGAAAGTATTTTAATTTTCTCAAAATTCACTTGCAATATTTTAATTCTACAAATTTTTATTTACACTGGGCAATAGTATTAACTCATTACAGTCATCATAATTTTACCTGACAGGAGATTAGAGTCCGTAAAGGACTATGTGCTCCATTCGATACTCTGCTGATATAATAACTGCCTGCTGCTATGAATGGAGTTTCGCCTCAGGGTAGGAAAGGGTGGAATTTCTTCTAGAAGGAATGTGAGTGCTGTTGATCCGGTGGGATGCCTGTGGCGTCCTGCTGCTATGAAAGCTAGCAAAAGCAGCGAGACAGCATAGTGCTCACCCTTGTCCATCACTAGACCTAAGCCTTATAGCATAAACATTAATTCAACTCATTTAGTCGAAATGAGGTCATAGATTGAGCTGGTTTATGAATAGGTTTTTGAGATTGTGAGTCTTACACATTTATTTGTTAAAAAACAACCATTTTTACGAGTATTTGACGATACATGATATATGCTGTCTACTTGTAAAGATCTCAAGTACAGCCTACTTTAGAATAAAAGAACAAGGCCTCAAAAAGTCTTAAGTTTTCTATATCCCACGGCTTGAAAGAGGTGCTTAACACGTCCCTGACGACAAAATTTATTTTATAACACCCATCAAATGACAAACACATTTATATCTCAAAAATATTCTATAGAAGACATTAAATCTGGTTTTAAGCATGCAAAATTAATTAAACTCCGAATAGTAATAACATATCTTAAGTAAATAAATTTTAAATTTCTCGTCACGAATTAAAAGTAGGTATTATAAATATCAATTTTATTTGTTCAAATTCAACATAGAAATCTCTGTTCTGTTATTAGAACGTAGTCGATGCACTGAACAAGTGAGAAAAGAATATGGATGTCAGTCAATCTTTATCATTATTTATTAGCTTAATGAAATAAAAAAAATAACCAAAATGCACTTAAATTGTTTCAAACTCAACAAAGATTTCAAAGGATACATTAAAAATTACTTAATAATTGAAAAATATTTTGTACACTAATAATAAATTTCAAATAAATTAATTGAAATATGTAGCAGAATAGACTTTTAAACCAAAAAAATGCGAGGCCCAAAATTTTGCATTAATAATAACATTAATATCTACATAAATATGTAAAAAGCAGTCACAGAGAGAAGTACTAACTGTGTACACAGATTAAAAAGGAGTTAAAAATTAAATAAACTGCGTTGAAAATTGCATTTTCTGTAAAAAAAATAAAAAAAACACAGCTTATATATATATATATATATTTCATATAACAAATTAATTCCGTAAGATATTCCACTATTTCAAGTAGAATAAATTGTAAATTGCTATTTACAAATTAAATGCAGAAAATTATTTCTATCAGTTAATTTATTCAAAATTCAGCACATAAGTCTCTGAACTGTAGTAAGAATGCAGTTGTTGCCTGAATAGGTAAGAAAAATATCAAATTCATTTAATCTTTATTAGTAATATTTATTTAAATGAAAAAAATAATAAGAAAAGGCGCTTAAAGTTGGTAAACTGATTGGGGTAATGTTAAGTAAACTTTAAAATTTTTTGAGTTAATATTTGACAGTTTTTGCTAAATATAGACATATTTAGAAAAAACATATTTCATTGTAAATGCAATTGAAATATGCAATAAAGTAAAAAAAAATATATGAAAAACTGTCATGAACAAAGAAATTACCAAATCATTACCATTAATATCTATACATATAACAAAAGTCAATGAGCGAGATGCTATACGTGACTAATTAAATTATCTCCGTAGAAAGTGACATTTGTTTTAAAACGCATCTTATGATAATATCTATATAGAATATCCCTAAAAGAAAAATAAGCAGCATACTTTTTATCGATTATAAGATTTAGTATTCATGTGATTTATCAAGAGTGGTACAATGCTGGGATCAAAATAAAACGAAAGTTTGAAACGTCTTAGTCCTAAATACGCGAAAACAGTAATTTCATATCACTTTTGATTTAAAATTTATTCCTTTAAATTTTTTTTCAAATACATTTACATGCTACAAGTTTATAAAGTGACTTTAAAAAAAATAATTTAATTATTAATATCTAAAAGGGAGCTAAAAATGGAATAAAAATAAAAATTCCATACAATTATTTTAGTGAATAATTATCAAAATTCAGGCCTTTAAATGCATTCTATTAAAAATATTTTTAATTTTACTACTTTGATTTGGTAAATAAAATATGAGTTTTAAGAAAAGTTCTTGTATTTCATAATAACATCATTAAGGTGAAAAATTTCAGGAACAATCAAGAAATTTACAAGAAACATTTATTAATTTTATATCAGGGAATCATTCTTTTTTTCAAAAAATATTAATTGAAAACAAACTTTAAAAATCCACTCAATTGAAATATAATAAAAAATTTTCCTAAATATTTAAATTTAACGTTTGTTTTTATTTTTAGTTTAAAACAAGAAATTTTAGAATATACAATTAGTTCATTACCATAACGAGTAACATAGAAAACAGTTTTGGGTCAATTAATCAAATTAGAATTTTATTTAAGATTAAAGCAAGTTTTTTTCTACTTACATTATATTCGTTACGACTCTGTAGTTGTGGTGATGGTGGCGTTCAGACCAACGAGATGCATTTGAAAAACACAGTGCGACTTCAATTGGCACAAGTAAATTGTACATAATACAAGTATCGACGAAACTATCCCCCGAAGGATGTCTCTTAAAAAAAATTTGCTTTGAAGTCAGAGCAATTTGTGAGAAAAATTCTATAATAGTCCTGTCTTCTAGAGGAATATCTTCAAAATCAATATTAAACTCGAAAAAGAATTCACCAATAATGTTAGAATCATTGAACATAGGCACAAGATTCTTTGAAAACTCCTCTTTTAGCACATAAAATATGCCATCATGATGCACATGGAAAGTATTTTTTAAGTGATTCAACATGGTGGACACTATCTTGCACTTTGGTGGCGGCTTCTGTAGACAAAGTCTGATAAATGTCAGCAAAAACAGTTCTCGAGAATTCTCGAGTAGATATTTTTCAACAAACGGGGAATTCCTTGGAAAATGTTTTAAATAGTCCACTGAATATAAGTTTGTACTGCACTTTCTGGGAATATCGATGTCATCCATGGCCTGGCTGCTTACGGCAAAATATCTGGGCAAAACTATTTCAGAAGAGAAACGTAGGTATAATGTCTTACTTCCCGAGACAGGGACTTAAATAAACTAGTTTCGGAGGGTTGGGGGAGCAACCGACGACAACTTCTGAGTGTTACTATTAGTTGAACGCTGCAATCCCTCTAGAAAAGAAAGAACGAGTTGCGAGCCATATACCTACCTAACAGGATCAGATCTCCAGGGTTAACACATTCCTAAAGGAAATTTTCAAGGTTGCCATGTTGAATTTTACATCCTTTTTTTTTTTTTTTGCTTTTAAAATGTCATAAAAATATATGAGTGCAAAATTTTCCAAATTTGTGTTTTTTTTTCAAATGCACTTTCTTTAAGCAGATTAATTTTTCTTCTACATGATAGTGGGATAAAATATTTTTTCATTAGAAGTTGATATTTTTTGACATTACTTTAATGTCGGCCACGTGTTTTTATATTTCGAAGCAAATTTTCGAAAGTTTTCGTCAAATTCTTTTTATGAATTTAAATTGATTGTGATTTGTATTGAAAGTAAAAATATATATTTTTTATATACTCATAGAGAGAGAGAGAGAACAAAAAGTTACTAAGATTTACTTTCTAGAACTTAACTACAAACAAAATAACTAAAAAATCCCTACTAAGACAAAGTTCCTTGAAGATGAGTCTTTTAAATACAATGCTCTCGATCGTCATTTCGTATACGTAAAATGCACAAATTCCTCCTTCTGATTTACTACTATAAAAAAAATATATTAAAGCGGCAGTATGCAACATTGTGGCTTAAAGCATTAACCGGTTATAAAATTTTGTTTTGATCGCCAAAATTTAAATTTCTTTCTTAACTTTTTAAGGAAATTAATGTTTTTATGTTTTCTTTATCTTTTAGGTTCATATATAATAATTTGTTTGTTACGCATTTGTTTCTGTACGATATTTATTTACTAAAAAAATAACCAGTTCAAAAATATGGAAACTTGGAATTTTGCAACAAATGTACAGTATTACATTTCGAAGAAATTTATCAAAACAATATGAACAAATTTTATTTATTTTTAAATTATATACTAAAACATTTCCTTATAAAAGAATATATATACATATTTATAATTTTTAAATACAGTTTATGTTTAAATTTAAAAGATGACTAAAAAGAATCAGGTATTTACTTCAATATATAGATATATCAATGTAAAAAATATATCGAATTGTATCCGCATATCGTATTTTTGTTTTTATTGCTCTCTTCAATAAGATAAATTAATTTAAATATACATAAATCTAATCAATCGAGTTCTCTCTTGTTCATTGTACTTTGCATTTTGAATTTCTTACAGATTGCTCTGTTGACAATTACTTTAATATTTCACTATAATTTCAGTTAAAAATGCAGTAAAATATTTTTAACTGTTTTCAAATATCGCCAAGAAAACTACCCGTTTTTTTAAATGCACCTATGTGTAAAGTTTTTGCCTTCATCTGAAGGACGTTGTTTGGAAATTTTTTAACTTTATTTATCTTTTTCTTTATAACCTCTCATTTATTTCGTAACCTTCAACTTTGACCCCTAAAATGGGAAAGACCATTTGACTAAATATTCTAAATGTTTTGCTTTCTGACCTTTAGAAGGGATAAAGCGGCATTCGTGTACCCTTTCAAATGGCAAGCAAGATATTTTCACGTGATCTTCCAAAAAAAGTAAAATATATGAAAATTTATTGACACAATTATTTTAATTTAAAAATGGCGCAATTCAGTTTTGTAAAGTAAAAAAAAATCTTAATTGTTGTTTGCGTAATATAATGCTATGAATTTCAATTTTTTTTTCCAAATGGTAAGACTATAATTCTTTTTGCTGTAAAAATTATTTTTTTGCTTTTATTTGTGGGACAATACTTATTTTATTTCACTGAGTTTGAATTAAAGAATTCGACAGCCAAAATGTATAATGTTTCTTTTGTGTTTGTGTAATAAAAATATGATAGCGATACAATACATACAATTTATTCCAATTCATACGGCAATATACTTATAGGTGTGTTTTTCTTTTAAATTTTTAACTATAAATGAATGGAAAATCGCTTTCAATGTAGTAAGTTAGTTTTTACATGTTGAATTGTTAGTTTAATACATTATCATATTTAAATAATGTTCTTAATTATTTTTTTTCTTATAGACGCAGTTAATTTTATGTTAAATACTTAATCCAAATAAGGCAGAAAGCAGTTAATATCATGAAATGTAATACATTTTTTATTCTAAGTACAGAATGACGAAAATATAACATTATATAATAATATGTATAAAGTATTTAAGTAAATTATTTATATATCAATTAAAATTATTTCTTTTTTCCTGTTTATGGATTGTTGCGAACATCTTATAAGTTATTTTTAAGATACCAAAAGTCAAAATAAATGCAAACAATTAAATAAATAATCGTATAAAGGTATGTAATAGACCGTTTAGATTATCAGTTGTAAGAAAACTGTCAGAAAGTTTTAAGAAAGTTTCAAGCATTTTTCTGAATTTTCTGTAAATTCTGCTTAAATTTTTGTTCCAAACTAAAAGTATTTTTAACTGATCTACCTTGTAACTAATTGCTCAATGTATTTCCATTTCGGTGAGTCGAACATATGAGTAGATTATTTGAGATAAGTTTAAGATATTTCAGTAATTCGTAATGGCGACGAACCAAAGTTTTTAATTTATAAAAAAATAATGCATTTAGATTTAAAGGAATAAACTTTTTTTAAGAATTAAATTATATTCTATTGAATACTTTTATTTGATTTTTTAATTCTTAGTTAATTCTCGTAGTTAATTCTCTGATTTTTTAATTCTTTTTTAATTCTCTTTAAAACATGCATTTTCATTTTCATACTGCTTCCAGTCTTCGTAGCCTCTACACACGGATTCTCTGTCCTTGACCATGCCCACTTTTTTTCTTTGAGGATACCCCAATCTGGATTTCTTAACCCGCGATCACTCGCGCGGGGTGCTCTGTACACCCGAACGACAAGAAAAGCTTCCTACAATTTCAAAAAGAATACTCAGAACCGCGATTTTTTCAGTAGCTGCTCATTTTAGGTCATTGAACCTTCAGGCATGATGCAGTCATTCTCGCTTGAACGATTGGAACATAACGACCTTCAAAAATCTATCTGGGGTACTGACAACTTTCCGCGAGCAATTGAGTTACATTTATATTGCTCTGCATGTTTGGAAAATGATTAAAATAATTTTTTAATTTCTACTATCCTTAACATTAATTACGAAGTAAGTTTATTACTGGTATAAACGCTTTTCTCGTGGTTTACAAAAAATACAAAATTATGTATTTTAAAATAAAAATTTTGCAGGTTTATTTTAAAATAATGTCAGTCCAATTTGTATAAAATAAATGTAATAGTTTTATTTGTGTCATACAAAAAACATCGTGTATTTTACAAATGTGCATCATTATTGACTTAATTTTTTTTCATATTTAAATAAACGTGTTAAAAGTTTGGGGTGTTCTCTACACCCCACGAGTAACGACGATACAAAACTAGGCGGGAGTGACCGCGGGTCAATCCAATTCCATCGAGCTGGTGTTTCGACGTAGGTGAATTTTTCGGCCTGATTCCTGTTCTCTAGTTAGACGGTGCTCCTCGACTAGGATCATTTCTACGATTTTTCCTATTTTTTCGGAGTTAGTGCATACACGTGATAGTGCTTAGGCCTAGCGCCGGCACTTATCAACTGGATCTGTGTTCGCGTTCCCTCGTGTTTCTCGTTCACCCTCTTTTGGATTAATTTATACATGGATACATATTGGATATGTCCGCAACCAGGGCAGATGATGCGTCGGCAAAGGTTAAGTGACATGTTTACTACCGAGCCTTTTTGTTTTGATGCAGTAAGACCTAACTCCCGTTTAGTCAAATGTAAAATTAAAGCTGATTGTGAGGAATTGCGCGACACGCTTGAAGATATCGTTCACGCCCTTCAACAACGGTTCACGGTTGTGGATATATCCACAACCGTTTTGCCGAATGGGCACTGATACTTTCTTCTTTCTATTTTTGAATTGAACATATTTTAAATTTTCATAGTGAGATTGTTAATGGTAGTGTTTTTAAGAGAAGCAGTTTTTCCATGGTAGAGAAATGCTTTTCATCCGGGATTTTCTTCGTCGTGAAGACGGGAATTTTTCATATAAGAAAGAATGCAGATTCTTCAAAAAATTCGATGAAGAACAGGGATTGACAAATCAATGCGTAATTTGTTTCTTGAAAAGAAATGAAAGGGGGAAAAATTTTTAAAAAAACGGTTTTATCTCTGTCCCCATTACGTTTACATTTCAATAGAACAGACAAAACAAAATATTCGACCGTTTGAAAAAAAGGCGCGAGCATGAAATTTTTTTTTTTTTTTTGTATAAGTTGGAGAAATTCTTTTAAGGTATGGGAAACATTTTTCACAGCATGTGTGCGTGTACAGAGTGCACTAATAAAAAGTAAACATTTAAGGGATTTTGTGTTGCACACACAATTATAAAACAAACAAAAAAATAGTGTGAAAATTTTACAATTGAAAAGGAAAATAAAATTTTTCCGTAAAATTTAATTATTATGTTTAGTTATATGCAATGAAAAATTAGCCTTTTTTTAGATAAAGTTGGCCAAAAAAAATGATTGCTTAAGGGGTTAATGTGCCTCGGCTTCTCTACGGGACGGGACTTCAGTGGAATAGGAACTCACGACAGACCTACCACGAGTTTGTGACCATGACAGCAAGGCTACTGTGATCATAAACAGAATAAGGAAGAGAGATAAACATTTTATTACGTGAAAAAAGCTGAAGAAACAGTTTTTTTTATCAAACTTCCATCAGTAGTTATTTCTTTTTCTGAACCATTTTGTCTTAGAAACCAATTTAACGTATAATTCCAAACTAAGGAATTTTTTGAATCTTCTATTTTCTCTTTAGCTTATATTTCATAAATCCCATCATTTCTTAAATCGCAAAATTTTTTCAATTCTTGCTATTATATGTAGCTCACTTTTACCCTATATATATATACAAGTATTTATATATATATGCATACACTGCTGGCCACCGTAAAGGACACCCTGAAGGAAGCACGCAAATCATGAAATTTACAAAATGCATTAGCGGAGGGGCGATATGCAAATAATTAGAATTTCAGCGCAGACACACGTCACGCACGCCTGTGATAATACTTCAAAGCGCTATTTAAGGCTTGGAGATTTCGACGATTTCAAGTTCAGCAATTGTGTTTTTCTTGTGATTTTTTCAAAAAACGATCAGTTATGTCTCGTAGAAAACAGGGATCAGCTTTTGATCAAGTATCCGAGTTCGACAGAAGGAGGAAAATGGCCTACCGAGGTTGAGGATTATCTTTCAGGGAAATCGGTAGTCGTGTTGGTCGAAACCAAACAATTGTTCTGCGGGTATGAGACCGTTGGATTTAGGAGGGTACGACGGACCGACGTGGTCGATCGCATCCACCTCAGTGCACCACTTCACGTGAGGACAGGCAAATTGTGCGCATGACAGTGACGGATCACTCAGTCACATCATGAACCCTAACGCGGCACATTGAGTATGTAACGCATCATTCAGTGTCTGCGCGTACCATTCGACGCCGCTTACAGCAGAGTGGTCTGTCCGCAAGACGTCCATTGCTTGGTCTACCCTTGACGCAGAACCACAGACGTCTCCGCCGCCAATGGTGCGATAAAAGAAGGATGTGGGCAGCCATAATGAAATGAAGTTGACTTTACTAACGAGTCACGCATCTATTTGTAACACCAGAATGGTCGGATTCGAGTCTGGAGACACCGTGAAGAGAGGATGCTGAACAGCTGCGTTATGCACCGCCACACTAGTCCTGCACCGGGTATTATGGTATGGGGCGTATTGGATATCAATCTCGCACTCCTCTAGTACACATTGACGGTACTTTAAACAGCCAGTGCTACATCTGTGAGGTGTTGAGGCCAGTTGTTCTTCCTTACTTTCAGGACTTGGCGACAGCCATATTTCAGCAGGATACTGCGCTACCACACGTGGCACGCATTGTCCAAAGGTTCTTCGTCAATCCCCAGATTGAATTGTTTCCCTGGCCGGCTCACTCTCCGATTTTTTGCCAATATAAAACATGTGGTTCTTGGTTGCTCAACGATTGACCCAAATTACCCCAGCTGCCACACCAGATCAACTTTTGCAACGTGTGGAAGCTTCTTGGTCTGCTGTAGACCCAGAGCACATCCGAAGTCTCTTTGAATGAATGCCGAGGCGTGTGGCAACGGTGATCTTCAACAATGGCGGCTACTGTGAATACTGATTCTGGCAGGAACCACACTTCACAGAAGTCTATAAATTTAATCATTTGATTCTCGGTCAACATGTTATCTATAAAATAAATTTTGTTGTGCTATCTCTTGTCTTCCTTGGTGTTGCATTTACGGTGGCCAGCAGTGTATATATATATATTTCTTATTCAAATTTTTTCATTCGTTAATAAAACATTTTCTATTCATTCAATCACAATATCAAATAAATTTTTTAAATTTTGCATTAGATTGGCACTTAATGTAATACAGTTTTCAAATATTAATGCATTATATAAATTAAATAAACTAAATTAAATTATAAAATAAAATTAAAATTAATTAAATTAATTACCGGTTCTTATTGCCAACTTTCATTTATCCCCATTGGTGTTACAATGTAGCTGTTAAAACAATGAAAAAAGATGGCGTTGAAAACCGGTTTTTCCACCAAACTAGCCAACATTGTTACAGCAATGCATACAAATATGCTCTTTTTTCAATTTCTACTATTTTTAGTTCACTCTCTCTCACTCTCTCTCTCTCTCTATATATATATATAGTTCAATTTTTCAAACCTTAATAAAATAATTTCTACTCATCCATTCAAAGTAGTAATTGACTTAAATTTTTTTTTATATTACTTGTTTTTAAAATTCTGCCACAGAACTTATTAAGAATACATTTCGTCTCTGACAAATTTCAACAGACAGTATACTTTTTCTTCATAATTTAAATTAATTTTTTTTCCTTTTGTTTTCGAACTCCAGAGGCTTTGAGAAGAAAAAGGAATATGAAGAATTTTATTACTTACAACACAAGAACTCAAAAACGTTTCCCTTCTTTTGTAGATATTACATTTTCTGGAAAAGTACTTAAAACTTTTCCTAAGTTATTTATTGTTTCAAAAACAATCTGGAGAATTGTTTATTTATTTATTTGTTTTGGTTTTTAGAATGCAGAATTTCTAAATGTACCACCAATATAATAAAATAAATTTCCGTATATTTTACTTTTCTTTTCCTCTTATACCGAGCTTTTTCACGAAAAAAAATTGAACGATTCTCATCTGATGAAATAATGGTTTTTTCTCAGAGCGAAAATTCAACTTAAAATTGTTTTTCGACTATTGTTGAAGCAAAAATGCAATATTATTGCAGCGTTGTTTTTCGAGAATGATTAAGCATTCAAAATACATATTTAAAGAAGTTGCAGCTTTAAGCTTAGAAGTAATTTACTTTTGTTATCAACAGATCTTATTATAAATAGTTATACATATATATCTTGCATTCTATACGTACTTGCTTAATACTTTAAAAAATATTAAAAAAATTTGTTTTTCGTTTAAATGTAGTAATTGTTTACATTTAAAGATCTGAAATACCAAATTATGCATTTTAGATGTGTTTAAAGTGAAAAATGTCTTAATTGCAAGAAAAAAAATTTGAATTATTTCTTGAAAATTTAGAAAGAAATGTCTAATCGTTACGTCATTAACATATTTAGTTATTTTTCTGAGGAACTTATTTAAATGAAACACTAAACGTATTTACCATATTTATTCGAATCTAAGCCGCACCTTTTTCCAACGTTAAAGGAAATGAAAATCGAGTGCGGCTTAGAATCGATGGCTGAAAAATTCGTTGGATGCGCGAAACTGATCGTGATGCTGACGATTAAAGCAATTATGTATGCATTTAAAAGTTTTTAACACTTATAAAATAAATTAGTTATTCACTTCATATTTGTTGTCAAATATCGGATATATGTAAATTGTTTTTTGGACAATTTTTTTCACAAACGCGTGTTGAGAATTTGGAGTGTGGTTAAGAATACGGTATATAATCATATTGTCGACCCAATTATCAGAATGCGTAACTCCACAAAGGAATTAAATTTGTATGTGTGTGATATAGGAGTACTACGCGCCAAGCGCTGTTTGGCACGATTCCTTAATCGCACCAAGCAGCGATTGTTGTCGAGTTAAGTGGAATCCCCCCCCCCCAAGATGGCGGCATAGAGGTAACAAATCATAAGGAAAATAATTGTAAAAACTGTTTTGAAATATGTTTCAAAATAAGAATTAACCAATATCAATCAATAATGAATATCAATACAATGTAATAAAATTATGTATAAAAATAATATTATGTAATATATTATTATTATCATATCATATAGATCAGATTTATATATTTAATTATGATGTAGGATATTTTATTCTTATAATTTTTATATAATAATAATGATTATAAAATCTTACAAAAAACAATCATTTTATATAATAATTATTATAAATAAAATAATACATAATATGCATTAAGATTAATAATGAATATATATAACAAACGCTGATATAACGTAATATTCCGAAAACTATGAGTTCCTTCAATGAACTTCATCGAACAAGGAACGTTCGGAACAGCATTTTTAAAAAGTAAAATAAAGCGGAAATCTGCGATTTTTAGTAATAATTAAAATCACAGCGTTCATTCTTTAAAATAAAATCTCCTGGTACTCACCAGTGATATTAGAAACGTATCCATATTCAAAATTAGCACAAAATACAACGGAAGACTGAAATTACAGCTTGAGGAACAAATGCACAATGAAATGGTTAAATTTTTAAAGAAATTGAATTAAACTCTTCTAAAATTAATAGAGCTACTGCGAAAAAAACAATAAAAATTAACTTTAATTACGTTTTATTACCATCGCAACCACATTACCAAACGATAAAAATATTAAGTTAACCATATTGTGAGTGAGTAATGTTATCGTTCATCTTGGCAAAAATAACAAATCTTGGCGCGTATCACTCCTATATCAAATAGCACCCCAGAAGGAGTTACGCATTCTCATAACTAGGCCAAGGATGTGCTATATTTATTATGTAAATTATTACAAAAATTTCCATATAGTTTAAATCCAATTAAATAAACAATAAATTACTTTAGAATTAGATTTGAATATTTATTTATTGTAGATATCAAGCCCAATAAATTTAAAATAATACATTCTAGAGTGCATTGTGAATAGCATATTAGTCTAAGTGATTTAATTACTTTTTTAATTCATTTCTAAATATTTTTATGTTTGTCATTTAACGATGAACAATATGATTCTGAATATGAAAAAAAGAGAAAAAATATATGCCTATATCTTATCTTCAACAATATCTTTTTGAAGATATTGTTGCGCTTGTGTACGTGCATAAGTGTGAATGTGTGTGCAATTATTTCACTTGTTGTTTTTTGTTCATTATTTGTACAAGTTTCTGTGGAAAGTTCTTTTTCTTTTTTTGGTTTTGAAGCTGAGTAACAAGCGATTTTCGTACAAAGCAAACTACAGGCACTGTCAAAGAATCCCCTCCCTACCTTAAAAAAGGAGCCTGTTTATGCAATTCATCCAAATTACTGACAGAAATATTTTTATAGTATAGTTAATCGACATTTCTCCGTAAACGTGAAATAAGCTCAAAAGTTAATGCGTGAAAACGAAACATTCTAAATTATTTAAAATGCCAAAATTAAAGGAAAAAAAATCACACACACACACACATGATCCTCAACCTATGTTTCACATTCAGGAGAAAAACTCGCCATGTGATTAAATGCGTTCAATCATCCCAAATGGGGAAGTATAAATTTATAGAACTA
>BMAO01019033.1:0-65322 GCA_019973975.1 Trichonephila clavata
ATTTTAATTTCCAGTTGTCATGTTCTGTAGACCCTCCTATGGGGGTCTGCCTACACATGAGTCTTTTGTCATCTACTCGTGCCCTCAACCCTTTGATAGCTCACCCTCCCTTATCGCTCCATACGAGTCGAGTTATTTTCGATCAAACTGTGTTTCTTTTCCAGGCTCTCGAGACCCTCCTATGGGGGTATACTTTTAGAATTGTACAGGGTTCGACAGGGCTTGAAGCCCACGTCCTACAAGGTGCCACACAAGTTCATAGGCACCCTAGGAGCCCCGTGATTTACCTTTGAATTTTGTTTTTTTTCACTCTTTAACAGACCCTCCTATGGGGGTAGGGTCACAGCAGTGACACTGTTGCCCTCTACTCGCTCGTCTCTTTCATTTGACATGCTGCAAAAGCTTATGGGATCCATAGAAGCCGAGATGGGTTCAAGACCAGTGGACACAGTGTTGGAACCCTACAGACCCTCCTATGGGGGGTAGAATCTTGTAACGGGTATCCTTCGAAGAGCTCGCCTTCCAAACACGTGGATAGGTGACACGACGCCCTGAGGGGTGTGGGGGCTGAGCAAGGTCCCTTTCAAATGTCGAAATGGTTTGGAGCCTAGGATCGAAACCCGGGACCCAAGGTCTAGATCCATGGTATATATCGAGAGTCCCTGTGAAGGGCTATCCAACAACGTCAACCGTTTGAAAATCGGACGGATAGGTGAGGAGCAAATCCAAAGTAGGTCATAGGGCCTTTTTTAGCCTAGTGCCTGAACCAGGGGGTCTAGGTCCAAACCGATGAATGTTTTGTAAACTACAAACGATTCTGAATCTTTGGACGGGTCACACGTCTACGAGGGCCCCATAGGAGCCGAGATATCGCACTTCCGGTTCACCAGGGGGGTCCCCATGACCCCCAGGGAAAAAGTCTGGACCCGATCGACCGTAATTTACCGAGATAGAAGGTTTGGACTTTTCCATAGCGTTCCAATGGAAAGCTTCCATACTACCAGTCTATGCTGCGAAAAATACAAGTCCAATAAAATGCTACTGCGCATGCGCTTTAAAACTCTACTGCGCATGCACAATGTGATTCACTTTGAGTTGGATACGCGAAATAATTTGGATTGCGACCTATAAATAAGGTATTTTGAACAGTTTTCAGCGAATAGTGCCCGCACCAGTGGTCGACCCTTGCAATTCTGATGTCATTCGATAGAGCTCCATCTCTTCTATCCCTTTTCGGGTCACTTGCCACAAAATTTGTGTGTAAGCCCCCTTAAGGGCCGGTGAGTCTCGCATGACCTCTTTATTCACGTAATGTTTTACTTGTTTTCATGATGATATTTTTGTATTTTTTATATATATTTTTATATTTTCGGATAGCCCATACGATGGGTCATTGTTTAAACTGGGTTTCAATGTCGCACCTTGAATGGTTTTTGTGCTATAGTGGTTTGAGTGCGGGTCACTTTTTGCGTCACGCGAAACTTGAACGGGACCTTGCTCAGCCCCAGGACCCCTCAGGTCATCGTGTCACCTATCCATCTGTTTGGAATAAAAGGCTCTTTCGAAAGATACCCCTTACAAGATCCTACCCCCCTAGAAGGGTCTCTAGGGTTCAAAAACAGGTGTAACATTGTCTTGAACCAATCTCGGCAGGTACGAACCAATCTCGGCTTCTATGGAACCGAGAAGCGTTTGCAGCATGTCAAATGAAAGAGACGCGCTAGTAGAGGGCAACCCTCCATTGATTTGACCCTACCCCCCATAGGAGGGTCTGTAAGGAGTGAACCATCAAAACATTCAAAGGTACATGGTGGGGCTCCTAAGGCACCTAGGAACGTGTGTCGCGCAGGGTAGGACGTGGGCTACGAGTCCTGTCGAACCCTCCATTGGGAATACCCCCCATAGGAGGGTCTCGAGAGCCTTGAAACTCACACGGTTTGAATCGAAAAGAACTCGATCCCATTGGAATAGACCGAGATGGAAGGTTCGAGCACGATGCCATGAAAAATGAGACACTGGAAAAAAAATGAAAAGTCCTATAACATTCTACTGCGCATGACGTCACTTGAATGTAGGGTATAAACACTCGACAACTTGAAGTCAAACTCAAACTATTCTTTGCTCTAAAAATGTTTCTCACTCTGAAAAGTTTTCTCACTCTGTAAAAAAAAAAAAAAAAAAAAAAAAAAAATTTTTTTTTTTTTTTTTTTTTTTTTTTAGAGAGTAATAGTTTGGTTGAAAATATTTTGAGCTGTTCAATCTGCCAAGAGTTGACAGTTTTGTTTGTATTCCCTGATTGTAAGCATTCCTTCCTGAGAGTCATGTCTTCATTAGAAACGTTACTTTCTCAATTGGAAGACATGATTATCCCAGGTGTGCAGCAAGAACCCACCTCCCAGTTGTTGCCTTATAGACGAAAATTGCTACGTTTAGCGGGTATTGTGAAATTTCAAGAACTCTTGAACAGATTTCCTCTTCCCGTCAAGTTGGTCCAGAACGAACATGGGCTTCATATCTCGGATTGCATCTATAGTAGAGACAAAAATACTAAAGGTCCAGGTTGTTGTCATTGTTTTTATTTATTTGATGAACCCGAAAAATATTTTATTGTGAAACAATTGGATAAAGTCGTCGTACGAGATGGGACACTCCATTCCAAAGAATGTTTGACCAAAGCTAAATGTCAATGTTGGGTATCAAGTCTACATAAAACTCCCAAACATTTATAAGCTGACAATCATTTGTTTCAAGAACAAATGTTGCACGGTGAACCAACCAATTATAAGGTTGGAGCCAATTTTATGCAATGGAAAATACTATTGACCCCGAGCCAAAGACACGCTACATGTTTGAAATTACAGTCAAACTCAAACTATTCTTTGCTCTGAAAATTTTTCTCACTCTGAAAAGTTTTCTCACTCTGTAAAAAAAAAAAAAAAAAAAAAAAAAATTTTTTTTTTTTTTTTTTTTTTTTTTAAGAGAGATTGGTTGTAAACTTTATTTGCTTCTGAAAAATATTTCAACCCTTTTGCATCCTATCCTTTCCTTCCATTCATTTTCATGATACTTACATCCATTCATGACGTCATGAATTAAAACACAAAAGGTTCCTTCTTAGGTATTAGTTACGGATTTGGGCCTGTTTTTTTGGGCATGTTTTCACAGAAGAGTACACATTTTCAAAGAGAGGCTCTCCAACCTTGGCACCTTCCTTTATCCAAAAAAAGGGGGACCGAGTCGACTTTGGTGTCGACTCGGTCCCCCTTTTTTTGGGCCATTGGGCAATTTTTTTTACTCTCTCCAAGCTGAAACTTTGTCCTTCCATTCCGCCTGCAACTTTTGAAACTGCTGCAGATATTTTGCAAATTGAAAAGATTTCAGCATGGTGCAATGAGACACGTCCCCTTCCTCGTGGAGGTCATCATGCATGGGGTTGGGAAAGGTGCCATCGCCAAGGGTGTTGAATTTGGGCAGCATCTCCAAGCATACGGTGACGAGTCCCAACTCTTTAAACATTTTTTGCTGTTTGGAGCTTTTCACGACAATGAGACCTCCTGGGTCCACCATGCCCCTCACGCAATAGGGTAGGTAGTCTACAGGCACACTCTTGGGCAAGGGACGTACCAGACGAAGACGAGCGTTTTTGCAGGCATTGTATCGCATGTCTCGGGGCGTGGAGTCGAATCCGTCATGGTTGACGGTAATGCAGAGCACTTGAGGATCACTGCCATTCTTGGGAAGGGTGGCAATAGACAACTCGATGGGCACTGGCTTGCCCTGGTGGAGAAAGTAGTTGGCATGAGCAAAATAGATAGACATCCTTCTGAAAAAGAATGATTCTGCTGGCTGGCTTTATATAGGGTCGAGGAGCGTGACGTCAACTGGCATCCCATATTCCAAGGCCTTGCGATGCGAGCGTTCCACGTGAGGTTCCAACGCCCGTTTCCAAGCTGGGGGCATGACCAGGCGCCAAGGAAGGGGGTCGTCTCGATGCATTTCCCAATCATCCAACCACGTTAATAGTCTCACGTACACCTCCGCTAGGCGCGTGCAGTTTGTGAGATTCAACGTATAGGCCTCCTTATTGTGAGGTTGATGGGCTTCCCAAACTCGGCGAGACGGGGGACGACCCAGTTGAAAGAATCTCAACTGGACGCCTGGATCCCACGTCAAATCCAAATGACTGGTAAACACGACCACGGTCTTTCCAAACGACCGAGGCACGTGCACCCCGAAATTGGGTTCAAAGAGGATGGTGTAAGGATAGTCGTGCTCGTAATACGTGACTCGATCGGGCCAGCGACCCAAATTACCAAACACGATCGTCGTGCGGTGTCGACACTGGTCCAATAAATGTTGGATCATTCTGACACAAAGAGACTTGCTTTTTTAAAAAATTATACTTTTTGTTGGACACGGGTCCAATAAAGGTTGTATCATTCAGACACAAAGAAGGAGACTTGTTTTTAAAACAATTATACTTTTTGTTTGCAACGGGTCCAATAAATGTTTGGACACAAAGAAGGAGACGTTTTTTTTAAAAAAATAATCATTTTTTTATTGATCATACTCTACAAGATAGATTCAGAGGTTGCATGGCTTTAAATCCAACAGAAGGTCGGATACAAGGGGAGAGTTTGGGCATTGACAAGTCCAGGGGCTCCATCGCCATATCGTGTTCAAAAGTCTCCAGGAAGGTGATGAGTTCATTGTTTTCATCAAAGAACGAGGGCACCAGGTGGAGCACCGAGGGTTCGGGTCCAGAAAAGGACGTTAGGAGTTGGTCGAGCCAAGCAGCTTCGGGCTCTGGAGAGATGAGCTCAGGTTCTGGAATCTGCACAGGTGGCGGAGAGATGAGCTCAAGTTCTGGAATCTGCACAGGTGGCGGAGAGAGGAGCTCAGGTTCTGGAATCGGCTCAGGTTCTGGAATCTGCACAGGTTCTGGAATCTGCACAGGTTGAGGATAGAGTAGCTCAGGTTGTGGAATCTGCACAGGTTGAGGATAGAGTAGCTCAGGTTGTGGAATCTGCACAAGTCTCTGGATGCATCCTCGTTTCTTGGAGGGGCGCGTCTCCTCCCCCGATCGCTTCAGTCCAAGCACTGGGGTCGGAGGCGGTAGCTTGTAGGCGGTTTGATCCAACGTTTTTTTTTTTCGAAAATCTCCCAGGTGAAATCCCTTCTGAAGGAGCTGAGGGAGCAGGGATTCGGGGATCAGGTCCAGACCCAAAACGGTTTTTTGAACCGTCAACAGCAAATAGTGGGTTCCCGCCGGGATCGGATAGGCCGTGTGTGGCTCCAAGATGGTCCGATGGTAGAGCATTTGGTCGTAGGGCTCGAAACTCTTCTCGTTCACGTTGGGTCGGGCTCGACACTGGAGACTGGAAGGGGGCAGTTCGTAGAGCAGCAGGGGCACGTGCGTCGTTTGAATGAAATGCACTTGTCCGGGGTGCACCGTTCTCAACCCAAAGGTAAAGTCTTTTTTCACAAAAAACAGGTTGCCATAAATGTACACCATCCTCTTGTCGGTATTTTTGAGCAAACGATCTGGATTTTTCAAGAGGCTTTTGGACACTTTTTCCCACAGGATCGCGTTGGGTCGAAATTCGTTGACGTGCTTGGCTTCCAGCACGGCCCGCTTGAAATTGTCCATCAACGTCTTTTGGTGGTACCACGGATCTTGACGAAATAAGGTAAACACGCGTTTGGCGTGAGGCTCCTGGTAGAGGATGCCCGCTCGCACCTGGCCTTGTTGAGCGGCATATTCCAACGCATCGGGTTTCTCGGGCAGCGTCACGGGCACCACGGTGGAGGAGAGGTGCTCTGGGAAGGCATCCATGCTGCAAACTGACGAGAAGCGTCGACCCGCGTCCTCCTTTTATAGACGTGTTAGGCCGAGTGAAAAATGGGGTTGAGAGGTTGGTGGAGTATGGAACACATGCCTTGCACGGCAATCCAACGATGACATTGCGTCTGGTGGCAAAAGGGACATTCGCCTCGTGCATGGGATTTCAAGAGCATGACGGGGATGCGTTTGAAAGGACTGAAAGCGCTCCATTTTGCTTGAATGTCTTTAAAATCTTGCTTGGAACGAGAATCGGTCACACAGAGGGTGCCGACATTGAGATAATGTAAAGAGTTGAACACTTTATGCGCCTCGACGCGATCCGAAGCATACGAGACGACCCCGTTGGTGAGCGTGAAACCATGGTCTCGGAGACACAACACGGCCAGACCGTGCGTATGGAAAAAGACTTGAGCGTGGTGCTGGGGAAATCGATAAGCATAAGGAGGGCGTCGTCGTGACGAAGAGAAACGACGTCGTCGAGGGTCTTGGGGAGAGTTTAGTTTTGGGGGCTCATGAGAAGACTCTGGGTGTGAAGGAGAACCCATGGAGGGCAAAGGGGAACCAGGGTCGGATAACAGGCTCAACACATTGTCCGGGTCGGTCATGTTGAAAAAGAGAAGCTGCAAATTTTGTGCTCTGAAATGTAATCTGTCAAGTGTTTGCTTTTAAACATTCTCTCTAAAAAAAAAAAAAAAAAAAAAAAAATTTTTTTTTTTTTTTTTTTTTAGAAAGATTGGAGAGTGTTTAAAAAGGTTGAGCCTTTCACTCGAGCTTTCATTTGGTTTGCTCTGTTGTCAACATTTCTTATTCTCTTCATGATGACCTCGTTCGATTCTCTCCTGGGTGAATTGGAAAAAAAATTTCTCCCAGGTTTGCGAGACAACGTCTCACGCTGGTCGTCTTATAGACGACGCTTGCAACGTTTAGCGGGTATTGTGAAATTTCAACAACTCGCGACCCACTTTCCCATTCCCGTCCAGGTGGTCTTGAGCGAGCATGGATTCCATCTTTCCGATTGTGTCTATAGTGCAGATGCCTGCACGGAAGGACCCGACACTTGCCATTGTTTTAATGTCTTTGACGCCCCCGAACACTATTTTATCGTGAAACGCTTCAATCATGTCGTCGTACGGGACGGGTCTTTACACTCGCTCGAATGTTTGACACGAGCTCACTGTCAATGTTGGAGACAGGGCCCCGTGGATCCTACTCTTTCTGCCACCTTGAAAGGGCTTCCGGCGGGACCGGAGATGATGCCATCCATTTTGAAAGAACGGACATGACCCTCACAGGATCTTCCTCCTGTCTAGCCAATCCAAAAGCACTTTCTGCGCGTCGCTCTTCTCTCAAAAGCACGATTCGGACGCCTTTTTGCCTCATACGAGACAATGGAGTCTGACAAAGCCTTTCAAATCTACCTGGCCGAATACCACGAGGCCCATTTGGCCGAGTACATTACTTTTATGATGCAGTTTCGAGCCCAGTTACAGACTCTCACTCCGTCCGACGTCATTGCTCTTTCCCCCGTGGACCTGGGAGACCTTTTACGAAAAGTGTTGCCCCATCCCGAGCCCATCGACGACCTGCCCACCTTTGAATGTCTCACCTCTTCTGAACCTTCCGAACTTTACAGTGATTACCTCGAACAGCAGGCGGCCCAAGGCAAGGGGGCCTTTCTGCAAGCTCTGTGGACGGTCTTGGCCCTTCCCAAATTGTATCGATTGGCGTACAAGGCCTGGAGGCGACATGGACCTCAACCGTTGGCCCCTTGGATTCTCTTGGCTCAAGCCGTCTTGGATGGCTGTTTTGCACTCAAATGGCCCGAAAGCGTCTTCCAAATACCCGAGACGTGTTCCATCTGTCTGAGTCCGATGCATTGGCCAGAAAAGACACATTGTGGCCATGTATTTCACATGCGGTGTTTACTGCAACACCTGGAGGTGAGGAATACCTGTCCTCTCTGCAGGGCGCCCAACCCCATACGAGCAGCCTCGTAGAGGAGGGGGATTCCCCAGAAAAATGGGAGATGGATGACTGGAAAGGAGCATAGCTCGGGACCAGTCATTCATCTCCCATTTTTTTGGGCTACTCTCAGAGTCAAGGTTGGAAACGACAAGAAAAAAACTCTGACACAATTGTTAGAACATTGTGCAAGACCAATAAAATGTGAAAGATGAAAAGCAAATCAGGGTGACATTCCATATAGTATACAAATTGAGGGTTTGGAACAGCCATGGGAGAATGTTTGCTGGAGCTCGGGACCAGGAATCATTCTTCCATTGGCGGGGGTTTGGAAACGACAAGAAAAAAAAACTCTGACACATTGATTCAGACTGTGGCTGGAACATTGTGTGTAAGATTCACAATGGAAGGTTGACACATTTTTTGAGACTGTGCCTGGAACATTGTGTAAGATTCACAATGGAAGGCTAATAAAATAAAATATCGCAAAAGCCAAAAAAAAGAATGTGAGGCAAGTTTGAAATATCTTTTAGGAGCTTGACAACCAAACTCTTGGCAGAGCTCAAAAAGTTTAAAACATTCTACCTCTCTAAAAAAAAAAAAAAAAAAAAAAAAATTTTTTTTTTTTTTTTTTTTTTTTTTTTTTAGAGAAGCTTACATGATTTAGTTTCAAAGGTTTGCTAGTAAACTCGAAAGTTGAGAGATGGCTGAACGAGGTCGAACCAACCTTTTTACACTATTGTTTTTCCAACGCCATGTATTGAAAGAGATTCTATCCACTCTTTTTCCTTGCAACAAATTTTTCAATATTTTATTTTCAACTGACATGTTTTGTACTTTAGCGTTCAACTCATATTCTTTAGCGTTCAACTCATATTCTTTTGTTTTCCATTCATATTCTTTTGTTTTCCATTCATATTCTTTTGTTTTCCATTCATATTCTTTTGTTTTCAACTCGTCAAGTTCCTTTTTCAACACGTCTTTTTCCCTTTGAATCAAATCTCTTTCCTCGGCTCCCTCCTCGACATACACTATTTTATTATCGTATAGATTCAAATGCAGAGGTTCCTCGTAGCGCGGATACAAGGGAATCACACAATTTAAACATTTCCAGCCCGGATCGGACATTATACCATGGGTCCCGTACACGCTTGGCAGCCCAACATTTTTATTTCCCACAGTCATTTTTCTATTCCCCCTGGAAAGAGGGTACTGAGAAACGCAATACTATACGGGTGCAAGGGTCGATTGATGTGAAAATGAGACGCTTAAATTGTCAGGACCCTGGTCACACGAGGGTCCACTCACGTAGACGAGGGCCCCACGCCAAGAGGGCAACGTCGTGAGATGGCTTGCCTCCCATGTTCCAACAACACCCCTATTGGAATGATTCTCTGTCTTTTCTCGACATACCAACGTTGTAATGCCTACACTTTATAGGTCGCTGCTTTCCCCCAGCTTGACTAGTCTCATTGTCCCTCCCTGACCTACCTCCATGACATGGGTCGTTGCCCAGCGGGACAAGTCTCCATTTCATTTGTCCCCTCATCCAGGATGAAACAATTTTTTAGTTCTCGCGCCCCATATTTTTTTCAGAGGAAAAAATTTTCAATCAACACACCCCAAGGGACACGATTCTAACCCCCTTTCCAAAAAGGTCGTTTTCCATTTTCAATCATTTTTGGAAAGGGTCACGGTGCTCGACTATTTTTTCGACCGACTGTATTAGTATATTTATTTAGTACTCACTATTGTACTGCACAATGATTCTTCAATTAAATGATTCAAATAATAATCAAACAATAACACTATTTTAACAATGCACAGTATGTACACATTGAAATTTTCACTAAATCCATTCATTTTCACTTAAAAGATATACACATACTATACGTCATCTGTACAGCTATAGATATACTACTATAAACATGAAGGTGACGGGAACGCACAAGATTTCACCCATCCAAAAAGTGTCGAAAGCGAACAACACACTGCGCATGCGCCAGTCAGAGCATGTCAGTGGCGCGAACCCATAAGATTTTCCCCTACCAAGAAGTGCCCAACGTCGCTAAAGAAGTTTTCACTTCAAAAAAATTTAAATTGTGCTGTATTTTTAGGATGAAAATTTGATGCTTATTGAGCTCCCGCGAATAAAACATGAAGTGGCAAGGGCAGATATATTAATTTTGTTTCAATGAATTAATAAAACATAAAAATATGCTACACTGCCAAACAAGACACCCCAGAATTAATTTTATCATCACACATCCACCAATGAAAAACAAGCTGTTTTCCTCTGAGCAGGCCGAAGAATAATGCCCGAAGTGAGAGCTCTCTCTTTATATTTCGTTTAATTTCCCAAAAGTAATTTGGGCGGAGTTTTTGAATGAAAGAGTATACTTCGAAGAAAACGAACTGTCCAGAAATCAACGATATATCATATTAGATAACGCAAAGAAATATTATCAGTTAAGATTAAGTGCAAGAAAAAGCGAGATCAAGTTTAATTCATGCAGCATTTTTCAATGATAAAACTTGCCCTTTGTAAGCTTGTGATGACAACATTAAACCGAAAAATGAAATGATCAAAAAAAGATAATTATCTACTGAACCATTTGAAGGACAACTTCGAAATAATTTCTATTGTTGTCCTGCCTTATTTTATTTCACTTTCTGAAAATGATCTATTATTTTTCTATAGTGTTGGTTTGTGTTGTGTTTTATTTATTTTTTAGGAGGAAACGAACATATGATTTAAAAAATGAGCATTGTGTGGTAAAATTTCACTTTCATATTTTAATCTGTTTTGTCGTATATGTATTATTTTTTACTATGTAGTTGTTTAATAAAACCAATTTGATATCGGTACGCTTCGGACTTTTCCGCCAAATTGTAAAATTTCGTTAAGTCGGGACGAGGACTATCCGCCAAAGATCTATTTAGTGCAATTTTAGAAACGAGTTGCAAATCGATATCAAATTTGTTCTTTAATTAATTTTTTATATATATGCATTAAGTTAGTTTTATTTCCATAAATTTTGAATATAAAGAGGGATCTTATTTCAATCCCCACACCCTTATACATCATCTATTTGGAGAATTAAATTAACTATTGTACCTAGAACTACTGTTGGTCCCTTATGGTTTAAAAATAGTAACATTGCATAAAAGCTATTAAATTTCACTATTATAAAAAACTTTTAAGGAAAAAAATTTATATTTTTGTACATTGCATTACCAAACAGTACTTGCGCATTATTGTAACAATCGTCAACTCTATTAATAACTTGCCAAGTTGGCAACTTTAATTTCCTATGTGTTGTATGGTCTGAATTAGTTACCATGTGCTTTGTTTCATATAATGTCATCAATAGGTTGCTGTAATACTTAAGTACCGACCAAACTCATGAGTCAAATACAAAAAAGTATTTTCAGTAATCACCAAGATGTGGAATAAGCTGATTTTACCAAAAGAAGAGATTAATGATCTTTAGAAATGGTTGATTTAAGATATTTTGATTTAGGTGTTTGTCATAATGACTCTTAATTTTTGGTGGTCTTTTCAAAATTTAAAAAGAACTTTCCATAGTCTTTGGTGATGCAGTTGATAGTTTGTACTTATGATATATTGTGCAATACTTAATGATAATTGCAACCATTTGCTTGGTGGTTGCATTTTCAAATTGTCAGTACAAGGCTATATTATTTGATACAATAAATTTGGTACAGGTACAATAATTAAAACTTTTATTTATATTGAGGATTAATCAACAGACGATATCAATTTGGATAATTTAGCATATTTTCTATGTGCCTTTATGTTTGGTGGCATGATTTCTATACCTTTTAAGAAAATGAGAAAATGACACTGAATTCAAACTAACTTATATTCCGTTTTATTACACTCCCTGATGTATACCTATACCCTGAAACGGCTATAATAGAAATTTACCCTCTTATCTTTTGACAAAAATGGTTCTCATAAAAAGTTGCACAATGTATCTCACATAACCGTAGTGCTCTTCTGCTTAGTGGACAGTACAACATAAAAATCCATGGTTATTTTTAAAAGGATAAGAAAATTTTTACAAGAATTTCTTTGTCACCCATCCAGTAAAGTGGTTAGTGACACTGACTGCTATGCTGTAGGCCTGGATTCGAATCCCGCAGAAGGCATGAATGTTTGTAAATGTATAGTGCCTTTGTAGCAGGGGCGGGGGTACTTTAAATAGCAATTGAGACTCAAGTCCTGTCATGAGGTTTGGAGAAGAGAGGTGGGAGACCCCTGATCATCCCCAGGGTATTCTTTCTCAAAATTGGGGGGAAAACAGGCCAAATCGTACTGTCACGTGCATGGTGCTCAAAGCTATGGCTAATGACAGGTGTCACTCAGCCCTTTGCCATGATAAATTTCTTGGGCCTTGATCTAGCCTTTGCCATTCAAGTGGCATTAGTAACAGCAACAAAAGAATATTGATACCAAAATCTGATTTCCTAAAAACTACTCTTATTCTTATATATGAGAATAAATTGATGAAAATGGTGTAAAATTTTGGGTAAAAATGTTTCGGATTACCATCCAAGTGTTTTAATGAATCCTGAAAGTCTTATAATTTGGGACATGTTCAGATTTCCTCTAATGGATAACGTGAAGAAATTGCTGACAGAATGCAGCACAATGATGGCAGTTATTCCAGGCAGATGAACACCATTTGTTCAACCTTCAGATCTGTGTATCAATAAATCATTCAAAGTAAATTTAAAGTGTCAGTGGAATATGTATATGTAGGAGGGGAAAAAACATTTACAAAAGGAGGCTAAATGCAATTGTTGAAATTAAATTTTTTTATACTCATCATTCCTTTATTTTTAAAGCTTTTCATTTTTGCATCCAGCATATAACACACACCTGTAAATTTAGATCTCATTTTTTGTGTTAAAAGTGTACAGTTTATGCCAGAATATATGACAATTGCTATTAATTGATTGACAATGTTTTAAAGTAGTACCACTAATTTTTAATAATCAGTACATGACAAAATATTTTTAGAAAAGCACCAACTATCTCTTTTAGTAGCTAGAATCTGGTATGTTTTCTATGCATTACCATTGTTTTCTTCATGGCCTCTATAACTAAGTTCTCGTTTTAGGTTCAAATTTCATCTTTTTAATTGTGCTACACAGACAGTTTTATAAGGAAATAAATTAATTGGAAAGTTATAAAATTTTTTGATTTGCAAGATTTGTAGGTTTTTTAAAATCACATATATTGTGAATTAGTTATCAAATCTGCTTGGAAAAAATTATAAAATTTTTTATGAGCAAGATTTGTAAATTATTTTAAACCATATACACCAACACTTGAAGGTTTAAAGGAATTTTTGTATTATGAAATGTGAAATTTAGTTGAAAAAAAGTTGCTAGTCATGATAAAAAGCTGCTATAATATTTCACATTCTTTTGCCTACAAATTTATTTATTAGTAAATTGATAATATTCCATTAGTTGGGCACAAAGGATGAACCACCATAAATATTATTTCTGTCACTATCATTGATGTAACTTGTTTACCGAAATTCAAATTCATTATATATTAATATGGAAGCCCAGTGGCTGAGTGGTTAGTGTATCGCGCTTCCACACCATAGGTCCGAAGTTCAAACCTCGGGCTGGGCAAGGTTGACTCAGCCTTTCATCCCTTCAGTGGGTCGATAAAATGAGTACCAAGCTTGCTTGGGAACTTAATACTGGGGGTTTTCGTGTGAGGCTGACCACCTGACCAGAACATCTGCTCTTGCATCTCAGGGTCCTGTATACTGAGTTGGGCACAGCCCTCATGGGCTGTTGCACCACTGAGTTAAGTTATATATTAATATGATGAAAATTTAGTATTTTCCTAGTAAGAAAACAAGCTGTAGTATTTTTTTTTTAAAAAAACCTTTTGTGTATTAATGTGATTTGTGAAATTGCAAAGTTAAGTTATATTTTAAAGGTGGCAATTGAGGAAGATATGTAATTTCTTTGTCATAGAAAAAGGAGTATAATTAAAGGATCATAGTTTGAAGTATTGAATTTTTTTTTCAACATCATTAAAGATTCATTTAAATTTTGATTTAGAAATTATGTACATAAAATGGTGCTTGAACAATTAGCAAGCAATTACACATGAATATAATTTTGGATTGGAAAAATTATTCACATGAAATGTGTATTTTACATAACATCATCCTTAATTTGATTATTGAAATTGATCAAAACATGTTTATATGATTGAAGAACATTGCAAGACATGTTTAACCTCAATAGGAAATATTTCCGGTAAATGAATAGACTGTTTTCTTATTTGAGTACCATAGTGAATTTTGAGTGTATAATTAGAAACAATGAAAATGTTAAAATGGATTCTATCAAATATCCTGATTCATGGATAAAATATAGATCAACCAATCTAAAAGCGAAGGATTTAAAAATTTCACAGTTAACCATAAATACCATTTTGTTGACCCAGTAAGAAATGCATATGCATTGACTTGTAATCGAATGGTCAACGTTAAGTGTCAGAAAAAAACATTGGGGAACTGCATGACATCTCTTAGAATTCTAGTATTAAAGAGAAATAACTTTTCTGTAGTTAAAATTCTAATAATCGAAACTGATTAAAAACGTTGGCTTTCCATTAAGTTATAATGGAAAATGGTGACTGGATAGATATTTTTCATTAAATTATTTCCCCCCCTTTTTTGAAGTGTATATTTTTTTCATTATTACTTCTAATGCTGTGATTGTGTGTGTTTGTGAAATTTGGAAGGAATATTCATATTTGTCAAGATTGTTTTTATTTCTAGGTTACTGGTGGATCAAGTGGTATTGGGTTAGCAATGGCCATTCAATCAGCAAAAATGGGTGCGAATGTAACAATAATTGCTCGCTCAAAGGTATGACTTTTTCGATTTATTTTTCTATGTATTTTCTTATGTTTTAGGGGGGTAACAAAAGTTACAAATGCATTTTTAGAAAGTCTGATTGACTTTTGAAAGGAAAGTTAAAAAAAAAGGCAATTAAACAATTTTGAAATTTCAGAAATTGTATTATTAATTCTAGAAAATAATTTGGGCATTCAAGTTCTATAGTAAAAATATACAATAAAATCTTGTTTTAGCCCAATTTTTGGCAAAGAAGAAAAACAAATTACGCCAAGTGCTAGCGGCTCATTTATCTGCATTGATCTTCTAACCAATATGAGGATAATAATTCCCCATTTTGGCAATAAATAAAGGTGTGGGCTAAATTAGCATGCTGACCAATATGATATGCATATCAGGAGAAATTATACTAAAATAAATAGCCATTGATTAGATAAATTATTGCTTTTTTTAAGTTGTATAAATCTATCTGTATAAGTTGTATAAATCTATCTCTATATTTTAAAGAGTTTGTATTTGATGAGCTTAATTTTTTTAAAATTTTTAATCTAAAAGAAAATTTTTTTTAATGATATTGTACATTTTTTACTGTATTATTAAAAGTTTCTTGTTACCAAAAATTACTTTTTTCATGGACCATTTTTTTTAAAAAATAAAAACTGTTGAACTATAAACCTTAATAAACAATTCATTTGTTACTTTGCTAGTTTTATTATTTTTAAATTGCTGATATTGTCTTCATCTACTTTGAAAATAAAAGCATATATTAATTGTAAATGGTGAAATTATTGTACTATGTGCTTTTAATATTTTTCATTTTAATGCTTTTCTTATTAGACATGAAAACTTCATAAATCGATAATTATTATAAATACATATATGTCTATATATATATGTGTATATGTTTATGTATGTGAATATGTTTATATATTTATGTAAGGATAGTTAATTTTTTACCTAAATAAAATTCTATTTCCTATTTAATATTTATTTTCCCACTGTACTTACTTGCAGTACTGTACTTATTTGCAGTTGCTTGTACTTATTTTAATTAAACTGTTAATACTTTCTGAGAAAAGATCATCCAACCTTCAGATTCCAATTCTATTTCCTTTTTTATAATCATATATAGGATGTACCTTTACACACTTTACTCTCCATTTGAAACCTAAACTAAGAAGTGGTGATTTAGCAGTTATTGAAATAAATATGCAATCCAATTCAAAATTGGAACAGTTGGCATTGGTTTGCCTTGCAGTAAAGTTATTGAAAGCTGTCTTAAAAGAATGAATAAAAACTGTTTCTCAAAAAGTCTCGATGCCTCCTTCGAAACCCATCTCATTTCCTTTTATGGTTGTAGGCCATACTTTCCCATGCTTTGCTCTCCATTCAAAACTTAAACTAAAAATTATTTTTCAGTTATTGAAATAAATATACAATCCAATTAAAAATCAGAACAGTTGATGTTTTTTGCCTCGCAGCAGGTTACTGAAAGTTATCTTAAAAAATGAATATAAAATTGTTTCCCCAATAGTCACCATGCTTCCTTCGAAATGTTACACATACACACTTAGGTACTTATTGATTATGGAAGCATGAAGCCAAGCATGCAGAAAACATTCCAGATTTTTTTTGTGTGGCTTATACCAGTTTCTAATATTACAAACAGGTGCTGTTTTTTAAATATTGTGACACATACTGGTGGTTGATATTATTGGTCAAAATATCACTTTCAAATAACTTTAATCTAAGCAGTTTATTTGATTTAAATATTTTTTTTGTTAGCTTATTAGTTGAAGGGAGTACCAAACAGAATACTGGACAATGTAAAAAATATGTCCAATTCTAGCTTCTACTGATTGCTAATATTATAAGTAGACAAAGGGGATGAAATTCTATTATCATTTAAATTTGTATCATTGTATTTGTTGTAAATTTATCCAGTATATAATATCAGCAATATTTGCATTGTGGATAGCTGATTTGCCAACTCATGGTTCCTATAACTGTGATAAGTACCTAAATATAATTTTTACTTTAATAAAATTAAGTTTTTAAATGTAGAGGAAAAGGAATGAATATAGTTTATAATTTTGGGGAATGTTTTGGTTAATCTTTAAAAATCAGAATATATATTTTTTTATTTTATTTCTAAATTGAATGAGAAATTTTATGAGTGACACTAAAGATTTTTGTGTAGAATTGAATCAATGTAGTGTTAATTATTTAATGTGCATATTTACTAGCATAAAATGATACTCTTGTATTTAAAATTTTTATAACTAGATTAATTATTAATTAATATTAGTTATATCAATTAGTTATTTATTTTCATTTAAAAAAATTTCTATAAGAAGATATTTTGTATTAGTTATCAGTTAATTTCTCATTAATTTTGTCAATCTATCATAAAATTGTGAATAAGGAAAATTCTTATGTAATTAATATTCATTTTACAGGCACGATTAGAAGCAGCAAAAAACGAAATATCTTCTGTGATAAAAAATTCTCAACAGGTGATATTTTAATCGTAGTAACTAAATTATAATTTTCTTTATATATATTTGTAAATATAATCTGTGTGGCTGTATGAATTCAATGACTTCATATTATTATTTTATAATATTTTTATAACTTTTATATAAGATTACATAATGAATCATACTCAGATGAAATTTATAATTTAGTATCTGTAAGAATGTTAAACTGTAAAATGAATTAATATTATAAATGTTTGTTTGGCAATAAAGTTAGGTAAATTTTTAAAATTAATCAAGGAATTTTATTTGTACTTTTTTGCATAAGTATTTATTAAAAGTAGTTAATAAAAACATTGGTCTTTTTAAATGTTTTTTCAAAAAGAGAAACTATTTACGTGTAACTTCTATGAGGGGAAAAAGTGCTCTATTTGAGCTTAAAGTATAGAAATATGAAGTATGTGTATTAATAATTTTAAAAATATATAATTAATACTTTTGCATTATTCCAGAAAGTAAAAGGCTTAAAAACCAGTTTTGATTATTGGAATTAAGAAGATTTTTAAGAATGTTTATTTTGAGAGAGTACATTTTCTGAAATAATTTGTATCATGGATTTCAGTTTTAAAGTTATTTATTATCTTTATTTAGGATCAGTTTATTGTGTACAAATTTGCTTCACAGTAGTAATTCAAAATTTTTGGTTATGAAAGTGTTTTCATAAAACATATTGGTCTTTGGTTGCATAAAACTTTTTAACTAATTTTTCTTCTTTCTTTACAGAAGGTTTTAACATTTTCTGTGGATATATCTAAAGATACTAATTTAAAAGAGATTGTGAAAGAAGTAAGCTAAATAAGTTTTTATTGATATTTATATTAATTATAAAATGTTTGCAATAATTTATAAAGTTTCAAAATACAAAACTTGGAAAAAATTAGCAATGTATGATCTATGTTAAAAAATATCTGGCCCTACTAATAAAAAAATTCTCATGTTCAAATAAACAGTCTTACACTTATTTCCTTTAAAGTAGGTTGCAACATACTTTTCCTCAGCCACAATAATAAGACTAAAATGTCTTTTTGAGATGTCATGCAGCTGCATCATATTCTTTATATTGAAAGAAGGTCTCTTTCTGTGGCCTTTTTAACTTAAAGAAAAAAAAGATGAACATAATGAATAATGGTTTTAATTATTAAATAAATAATTAAAGAGTAATTTAGTTTTACATAAAATTTTATCCAGTTGGTTCATTTTTTATTTAGTCAAAAAATGGAAATTCAACTGCACTCACACTCCTTCACTCATTGTTGGTCTGTATGCTAGAAAAGGTTCTTGTGTGCTTATTAGGATTCTCTACATGTATGCATCAAACTACACTTCTTTTGCTTCATTTGTTTATACATGAAAAGTTATGTTTGATTATTTTGAACAGGTTTCATATTTTAATCATTTTCTATTTTGTTAATTTTCCTTAGATTTGCTTTCTGATTAGGTGTTGTGAAGATCATGTATTTAGGATAAATTTGAAGCTTTCACTAATCAAAAGAGAATAGGATATCCCTTATTTGAATGATCTTTAGAAAAACATCTAATTGCAGCTGTGTAAAATATAATATGTAGTTTGATGTCCTTACAATGCCACAATAGAGATCAATACTAACAAATATATATATATATTTTCTCATAAAAACTGTAATTTTACAATTTTTTCTTAATTTTTAAGATACTCTCTTTAAGATAATTATGAAATTTAGTTCTTATTTTCAAAAAAAAATTTAGTTGTATAAAAATTATTTTGAATGCATTATTATTTGTGTGTGTGCATTAATTTGATATAAGTTGCATTTCTGTTTCCTTAATTTAAGAAGCAATTACATAATCTAAACTATCAATGAATAATATCCGATAATATTTTTAATGCTTGGATAATTTTTTGGCTGTAGTGTAGGGGAAGGGGGGGGGAGCTCTTGGATTTGGCTGACGATGTTTTTAAGTTTCATGATGTAATTATGATTTCATTTCAGAAAACTGTATACTTTGGTAACCCAGATACTATGAGATGCAGATTTATTTCAATTAGTTCACACACTATCTTTGATTGATATTTGTTATTTTAAATTGGCAGAAATTTTTAAAAAGACATTTTTAGGTTAAACATATTTTATTGTTCTTGTTGGAAAACTTTTGTAAGGTTCCAGCTACAATACTTATTGCAAATTTGTATTTATTTCCTTCCTTTATTTATTTTTTTTTTATTTTGCCTTTGGTTATTTTTTCTGAATATTATACCCTAGATGTATGATTTATATTTTTTTTAAAAAGGATTTTTTGTGTGCAAGGGATATAAATACCTGTGATTCTATGATGTCTTTGCTGTAGGTTTGATTTTAATTAATATTAATTGTTCAGTTTGTGAAAAAGACAATCATTTGATAGAAAAGAATTTGACTAGTAAATTTATTTTGAAAAACTTTAAGGAAAGGCATGACTAAGCATCATATTAAGAGGTTCCTAAGAAAGAATATATTAAGGAGAATAAATAGGTATGATCCAGACTTTAATGAGAACAAACATGGGGATTCAAAAAGCTGACTGTCATTTTATTTCTTTTGAGATTACTGTTTCAGTGAGAAGTATATCATAGGTAAGCTTCTTGATTGCTACTAAAATTAAATTGTTTAATTTGCGATTTATTTCTATTATAATATTTTAAGTTCATATGGAAAATGATACACATTACCAGCAATTTAATGAGGAGTATTTCATTTTTCTCAGTGACCTTAAACATATCTTTTTTCTTGTAAGAGAATATGATCAGAAAATTTGTCCTTGTTTTTTTTTCAGAAATGCTATAATTCTTGTTTTTTAATGGTTTAAAATTTTCTTTAATTCATGAAATTCCTGCAATTTTTTATAAACATTGAAATTTGTATTTTACATTTTTATTTTGTTTGGAATTTCCTATTTTGATATTTGTGTATGACAATTGATAGTTTAGCACTGCTCACAGTGGTCTTCCAAATAATTGTCAGCTTCGCCAGGGGCTCTCTATTCTACACTTTAACCTAATTTCCTTTCTTTTTTGAAATGGATATGTGTATGTTTCAGTTCTTTATTTGATTCAAATAATTTTTAAGTAATGTTATCTGATTAAAACAACTATTATGTAGCTGTATGTTTTTTCATCAATAATAACTTTTTTTTAGTCATCAATGGGAGATATTGAGTCCTAATCATATGTGGGCAATTTTAGTGAAAATTCTAAACAAAAACAAAAAAAAAAACTAATTTCTTGCAGTAAACATTTAAAAGGCAATAATCATATTAAATGATTACTTGAGTGCATTAGGTTTTTTAATGTATATGTGTGTAAAATATTTTTTTTCCTAGGCTGAAGATAATGCTGGTCCAATTACAATGCTTATAAATTGTGCTGGAACATCAATATGTCGTCGTTTTGAGGAGACTCCCATTGAAGAATTTAGGGTATGTATTTAATCTTTTCAAAGTTTTCTGTATGAAACTAAAACTTTTTTTCACTTGAATGTATTTAAACTGTTGTATTGTGTTTTCATCACTTTTTTATATTTTGCATATTTTGGTTTTTTAACTATATATTTTTTATTTGTTTTCTTTTTAATTTTGTTTTTATTTATTCACATATTTTAAACTGATATTCATTTATTTGTTCACTATGATGATTGATATATTTATTTTTGAACATACTGTTTTTTACTGCCATTAAAGAAAAAAGTTAAGAAAAATGCACCAAAATATTTTTGTAGTGCTTGAATCCTTCATGTCATGAATACTTTAATTATAAACTTCCATATAATTATTAAATATTCAAAAGAAAATTAGAATAAGGAAACTTGACACCTTAAACTGTACATTAATTTATTATTGTTAAATATTGATCTAATTTTTTGCATGGTTTTCAAATTCAATACAGGGAAAGGATGAAGAAAAATGAAAATATTTTATCTAAAAGTAGAATATTAAAATAAAAACCAATTAGAAAAGCTTTGTGAATTAAATATTTGTTCTAAAATATTCTGATATATGACCCCAAACAGTTTTAAGCATATATATAGACTATTAGGATCATTTTCTACTTAATTTTGCAAAATTATTGTATTCTGTAATGAGAGAATTCATTTTTAGATTTTTATTGAACTAAATTAATATCATTGACATCATAAAATAATTATCTTTATGTTAATCATGTTGACTTTATCCAACTGTAATATTTTGATAAGTTATTAAGAGTGTCTCTTTTTATTATCGTAAATTTTAATTGAATGCTAAATGGATCAAGTTTAACCTTTATACAACATGAAGTCAGTTTTTCTGTCCATAGGAGTAGTCTTTTATAAGACAAATTGGACTGAAAAATCTACCAAGGATTTGTTTTCCATCAGAACTGTGAGATTTTTTTTTTTTGAACTTATGTGGAGATTTAGACTGTCTTTGGTAAATATTAAAATAGAGTTCGAACTGTATAAACATTTGTACAAGCATTAAAAAGCTTTAATATTAAAATTACAATTGATATAACAACATGGTTATTTATTAGATAGTGTTTTTAGAACTTTAGATTTTTTTAAAACTATGCAGTTTTTGGCTTTATTGTAAAATGGATATTTAATTTTTTATGTTACAGTGTTGGAAATGAAACACCGCATATATTCTTATGAAAAATTTAAAGTTAATTTTTTTAAGAAAACAAACTTTTATGTAAATGTGCTAAAAAGAATAAAATAAACTTTTCCTTTAAAACTTTTTTTACTATCAACTTATAATGTCGTTACACAATTCATATGATATAAAAGCTTGTCATGAAATTTAAGTACTCTCATTTACTTAGTTTGAAATTTTTAAAAATTAAGATCAATCAAAACAAGTTATTTAATTTACTTGTTTATCTACATAGGTAAATCTCACGACAAGCTGTTATATCATATAAATTGTGTAATGACATTATGTTGATAGTAAAAAAAGTTTTAAAGGAAGAGTTTATTTTATTCTTTTTAGCGAGTTTAAATAAAAGCTGGTTTTTAAAAAAAGGTTTTTTTACTTAAAATTTTTTAAAACTTTTTAGTTATCTCTGGACAGGTTTCTCAGTCTGTTCATCTCATTCAATGCATCATTGTTGCAAGGTCGTTTGCCGGTTAATTTTGAACAGTCTAGCTAAATGAATTTTTGCAAAAAGCACATTAGACGAAAAACACATTTTTTTTTAAAATCCATAATTTTTAACCTATTTTTTTCAATCTTCGTACAGATCTTGGATAATATTGTTCTACACACGAAAAAAAGTTTTGTGAGATTATCTTTATAAATGATGAAGTTATTACGTGTTTAATTAAAATTTTGAGTATTTTTTAAAAAATCATTAAAAAAAAGTTTTGGGCATTTTATTTTTTAAATGACTGATTCTAAAAGAGCAAAGCATGAGCTGTTTTAGTACAGAATGTCGATTCATTTAAAAGGAAGAAAAATTCATGCACTACAATTTAGATATCATTGTCATTAAAATGCATCAATGTTGACTCCTTTTAAAAAATGATAAAAAATACAAATATTATTATTTTGTAAAAAAAACTATACCGTATCGTGGTGAAATAAATGATCTTTCCGATTCTGTAATTATTTTTTGTCTCAGTTTAAAAAAAAAAAATAGATTGCTGTTTTAAAAACGTCAAAATTCCGTAAAAAATCTCTTTGTTTCTTATTTTGCGTCGCTGAGCACAGTGAAATAAACAGCTCACAAGGGTAAAACAATTATGTGTTTTAAGGTTTTAAATTAATATCTTTTTAACTAATTGCAATATAAGAATATAAATGGTCAACATGCGTTGTCATTCTAACTAAACATGTATATGTTACCGGCAAGGTATGAAATGCCAGCACTCTATACAATGCCAGACGTTTTTAGGCAAAGTATGAAATATGAGATTTATTACATACTTTTCCTAGTCATTGTATAGAATGCCTAAAGCTATTTAGGCAAAGTATGAAAAACGGTCATGATAAGGATATTATATCAGTGACTTACATTCCTAAAAGTACAAATGTTATTCTGACAAAATAATGAGACTGTCATTAAAAAAAATTATTGCTAAATTGTGATTTCGCATATACTTGTATTAAAATTCCTTCAGTAGTTCCAAGTTGATAGAAATCATCCTATTTCTCACTCATTACAAGTGCCAATATATTGGCATTCGGAAAAAAATCAAAGTTTTGTACTACAATACCTTTTTTTAAAGTAATTTTCTGTTTTTTCTGGCAAGTTTCACATAGGTGGATGTACAATTCAATATCATAACGTGTAACATTTTTGTATTTGGTTGAAAGTTCTTTCAGAATTCTATCGCATCCCCAGAATCCGGAATTTAATTTTGCTATTGGCAAATTAAATTTCTAGAACAAGTTCATATCGTCAAACTGGGTGTTAAAACTACCGGTGGCTATTGGTATTAATCTACATGGTGCCGCACTAAAAAAGGGGTACCAGCACCTGAGAAATGTACTAGGCCTGAAAATGCTAAAAATACCAATCTGCAGCCCCATTGGCGGAAAAAAATCTGTGACATAATACTGTACAGCAGTTCTTCCCAACAGTTTTCTCTTCCAGATAGGTCAATGTTTGATAATTTTACGGCAGCCCACTGAGGGTGGGACGTTGATTATTTATATTTTAAATTGTTTTAATTTTATAACTTAATTGTATTTAAACATGCTTTCAGAGTAAAATTCAGTTGCACCAAAATATAATTATAAAATGATTTTACATAAAATATAAATTGATTTCCAAGGAAAGTCGCACAAACACCCCAGTAAATATAATGGAAATAATTTAATGCTCTTTGAGTAGCTTGATACCCTTTGATCCACGGACCAAGGGTTGGGGACCTCTGTTTTATGGTACTTACGCCTTCTTTAACAGTTTAAATGAATTTACTTTTATTTTCCGAAAACATCACATCATAGCTATTCAGCAACCAATAGTCCCTGGGTTCCTTCGTAGTAATCATTTTAGCATTTTTTAGATCAGTTATTAACTTCTAGTAAGTAATTTCAGTTAAGAAAAAACCTCTTTCTATTTGGAGCATCAACTCAAATTTTGGGCATTTAGCCGTTGAATAGTTGTTTTATGTCTATGGACCATGGGTCGGTAACCTTTTAGCTGTTGTGTGTCAAACCAATCTACCAATATGATTCAGTGAACATAGTAGAGCATTTTTGGAACAATTCACAAATTTACAAATTTGTTGAGTAGTGCAAAGTGTCCCTGAGAATTGTACCGCATGGCACGTGTGACATAGGTTGCCGACCCCTGCTATAGACCATGGCACATTCTCTAACACTATAACTTGCTCCTCCATTTTCAGGTAGCACACAGGAAAAAACCAATTTTTTGTTGAACAAGTTTAGGTAAAATTGAGTATTTTGACATTTCTGAACAAACAGCAATGTACAACTAACAGATTCTGAGCCTGAGACACGCCTTACAAGTTTTATGTCTTACCAATTGACAATATTCAAAATGAATTTAGATGTATTTTATACTTTGCCGGTTTCTCATTAGACATTCTATAGAATGCCTAGGCAATGTGTGAAATAAGAATCATTTCATACATTGCAGGCTAGATTTAGGCATTCTATAGAATGCCGAATTTCATACTTTGCCGGTAACATATACAAAATTTCAGCTCAGTCAATTGAAGATATCAGCTTCAAAATTGAGTTGGAAGATTCCACTCGAACAAATTACATACATACATTGCAAGTTAAATAAAAGCTTGTAATAAAATATGATTGATTCAAGAAGGATTAAGTAGTATAAAGAATGTATGGGTATCTTTTTTTTTAGGCTAGAATAGCCAGAATACAATTTTGTGTTCTTACTTTTTTAAACCTTAAATTTTTTCTAAACTATTTTGACATAGTTAAGACTAACTGCAACAGATGCACCCGGATATTTTTTCCAGCAAATTTATTCTTGGTTACAAATACTTATTTTTGGCAATCTTCAACAATTTTTTATCTGAAATATATTTATCGATTGAAATTATTGTAACTGGTTAGTTGTGTTGAAAGGTAGACTATACAGAAAAATATTTGATATGCAGTGGCTTATATCTCAAAACTGATGAAAGTTTTAAATGTTTTGTGCATGTGTTTAAAAAACAACCCATTAATATTGATACATTTTTAGCTTTATTATATTTTGCTGTTTACATTTTTTGTGGGTGTTTTATTGGATTAAATTAATCCATAGGACAAAGAGTTTAAATTAAACTAATTTTTCACTCTTTCTAAAATTTGTTAATTAACTAATAAACATAAATTATACCATCTCTTGAAATTCATAAAGTGAAATTTTAGTCTACTTATTATAATACAATCACTGTTAAATAATCTAATTTTTGAACAAGAGGAAAAATCAATTGAAAAATAATAGTAACACACCAAAAAATATCATGTTATTAATTAGTAATGTTATCGCCCTCAACTTTGACACAACTATTTGGTGAAAAATTTGTAGCCGTTTGATATCAAAAGTAATACAAAAAAAAAGTCTGATTTGTTGTAAAAAAATTAAAATTTCTAATTATGGCACTAAAGAAGTTTTAAGAAAATTGTAAGTGTAAGAATGTCATTTATTTTTAGAAGACATTTCGGAGAATTCCTTGTACTGAATTTGGCAGATTATTATTGCACCCAACTTTGAGAAATATGTTTCCCTAAAAAAGGGCAGTTTTTTAACATAAAAATATCAATAATAGACAAAAAAAAAAAAAGGGAGGAAAACAGTATTGCTGAACTTCTCATAACTAATCTTCACCAGGAAATTAATTGTAGGTAATGCTATGCAAATATTCTTAGGTATTTTTAAAATTATATTTGTTAACACTTTTCTACTTCAAGTTCTAATGAAAAATTTTAAAAATATTTTGAGTCAATGAACAAATTCAAAAGAGCTTATGTATTTTTGTAAATCTAAGAAATAAATTTAATAAGCATTATATTATATTATTTGCTGAACAATTCCCCTCCCTCTTTATAAATTAATGCGTTATGTAGTTTATAGAAGATTTCTACTTCTTCATTCTAGAGTCTGTAACACAATCAACATACTTTATAGTATTGAACTATGAGCTATGTGCCATTCAGATATCTGAATGGCACATATCTTTTTAATTCACACCATACCAATATAAAATTGTGATGCTATGTGTTAAATATGTGCCACCTCTTCTATCTACATTATAGTATTTTTATTTAGAATTATAATGCTCAAACTTGCTACCCCTCAATTATCAGTTATTCTAGCTACTGGGCTATTATAACTTCCTTTGTAATAAGTATAATACAGTCTTCATGCTGACATTGAAAGGATAACTATATTTTAAAATTTAATTAGAAATGCTCAAATTATTTGAGCTATTCAGAGCTTACTATCATTCATTTATATATATGGTGTAATTTTCAAACAGAATTATACATTTTTTTTTTAAATTCTAAATATGTTTGCCCTTTTTCCAAATATATAAAATTAAGCTTGGAAGTTACTTGAGTAATGTAGTAAACATAATTCATTTTAAAATTAATAATTTTTAACTCCCTGTTTCCCTTTCAATTTAATGTTTCCATTAATTCAGAAAATATTGCATTTTATTGTTGTAAAATATAAAAATTAAATTCTGGAAAAGCTAATTTTTCTGATTGTGTTAAAACATTATTTTTGATTCCTACTGTAAAAAAAGTAGCATAGTCTTTCAATTTAAAATATTAAAATGATTTATTTTTAGTTTTAATAAAAATGATTCTTTTATGAATTGGTTCCTGTGTTATTTCAAATATGTTTCAAAAATGATTTTTAAAGTAAATTTTGTTTTGTTGATCACAATTTCCCCTCCCCTTCTTGAATATTATTATATGTATATTTTTTTCTTTTTAATTATCTAAAAATCTTCATGGGTTGTTTAACTTTATCAAACATTTGTTTTTGAAACATCAAAATATCTTTTAAATGTTGTATCATTTTCAGAAATTGTTAGATATTAATTTTCTGGGAAGCATTAATATGACACAAGCAGTCCTGCCTTATATGAAAGAAAGGAAATTTGGGCGCATTGCTTTTGTATCATCTATAGCTGGACTTGTTGGAATATATGGATATTCTGCATATTCAGGTTCAAAGTTTGCTATTCTTGGGGCAGCAGAAGCCTTACAAATGGAGGTTGGTTTCCGAAATCATAAATATTTAATATGCTGATTTTTCTTACTTAAAAAAATTTGCTACTGTTATGAGTTGTTGGTAACTCAAACTTAGGCAATATTATCCAATAACGTAAATTTGGTACAAACTCAATAAAATGTTTAGTTATAATTGGGTTTCATCAACTTTACCTATTCATAATTTTAGTAAATGGCCTACACAGTGTATTCAAAAAGTTCCAGGACTGAATGCACACAGACAACATAACACAGCAAAATTAAGTTTATTTAATATCAAGCTTCTGCATAATCCCCCTGCACTTCAATACAACGTTTGGATCTTGTATAAAGATCTTTGAATGCCTCGACTGCAACACTCTGCAGGTCCCTTGTCACTGACGCTTCGATGTCCTCTACCGACGCGTACCGCTGTCCCTTCATCTTCAATTTCAACTTTGGAAACAGAAAATAGTCCAGAGGGGACAGGTCAGGTGAATATGGGGGGTGGTCGATGGTTACAACCTGCCTGCGCGCCAAGAATTGCTGAACAATGATGGATTTGTGTGACGGTGCATTGTCATGCAAGAGGCACCAGTTTCCACTGTCCAACATTTCGGGTCTCACATGCCGCATTCTTTTCAGTAGCCGGTGTAGCACATCCTTGTAAAAGGCACCAGTGACAGTGGACCCTTGTCGAAGGAATTTGTGGTGGATAATTCCTCGACTGTCGAAAAACACGAGCAACATCGTCTTTGTTTTTGATTTTGACGCACGAACTTTCATCGGTCGACCCTTTCCCGGACTTGTCCACTCCGAACTTTGGCGTTTAGTTTCCGGATCATATTCGAGGCACCACGACTCGTCTCCGGTGACGATGGTTTTCAAAAAGTTAGGGTCTTCATCGGCCGCGGCAATCAAATCTTCGGAAGAAGCAATTCGGTGTTCTTTTTGCTCCGTAGTCAGTGTGTGGCACAAAGAGTTTCTTTTTCTTTAAATCCTCCGTCATTATCGTAAAAACAGACCCTACACTCATGTTTAAAGATTCCGCAATCATTTCTATCGTCATTCGACGGTCTGAGCGCACCAACGCTTGCACTCGTTCGACATTTTCATCAGTCCGACTCGAACGTGGACGACCACACCTCTCATCATCGTCCATCGCTTCTCTTCCATCTCTAAACCTTGCAAACCACTCAAACACATGCGAACGACTCATAGCCTCGTCACCATGAACAGTTTTAATCATTTCATAGGTTTCTGTGGCCGTTTTATCCAATTTAAAACAAAATTTAATGTTCGTTCTTTGCTCCATTTTTTAACGATGACACGACCACTATGACACACCATACTCGAGTGAACGCTGAGAAGTTGGAACTCATCCAAACGGAATAAAACTTCGTGCATGCGTCGGAGAAGGTTGTTGCTACACGCTCCATGAATTGCGCAGAGATAGCGCTACCTGTACTGTTTTACTAGCGGCAGTCCTGGAACTTTTTGAATACACTGTGTAAGCCAGAATTTGCATATTTTCTATATGTTGTTTGATTTCATTATATCTTTAAGTTAACAGTATAATAGATTGAAATTAGTATTGCTTCACTATATCAATGATTGGAAAATGTCATAATGTTTAAAAATAAAATAGAATAAACACTTCACCCCTAGGGTGTTCTCCCTCAAAATTGGGGTGGAAAACTGGCTAAATCATACTGTCACCTGTATGGTACTCAAAGCTACAGCTAACAACAGGCATCATGAAACAGGCACCCTTTGCCATGATGAATTTCGTAGGCTTCGATCCGGCCTTTGCTGATCAGGTGGCATTAGTAACAACAAGTCATCTAAAAGTCACAATGACCAAGGAAAATCAATATTTGTTTTGTTTTAGAAGAGCATAAATGGAGTACAACAGTTTCTCCCCTTTTCTCATAATCTTAATGCATGCACAGGAACTCAAATTTCAAAGTTATCATTTCCAGCAGGTTACATGCAACCTGCTTGCTTCTATGCACAAAAGAACTCATTCAACATAATTCAGAAACCTTGATATTAATTTGGAGATCAGTGAGAGACTGTTGTGTTGAGTCCAGATTGAAGCTAACCACAAATTCTTGATGTATCTACATTTGGAGGAAATCAGAGTTGCTACATATCCTCCAACATTTGAGAAGGAGACTATATGGCAGTGGAAGTTTGATGATGTGGGCAGGCATCATATTGAATAAATGCACAGACTTCCATGTTTTCGACTGAAGTCATTTTTTTATTGTGAGATATTGGAATAAAATTTTGGATTTCTACATTCACCTTTTCAGGGGCATAGTTGGCATCTAATTTTATATTTATGGATGATCATACTAATCTATATGGACTCATCTTGATGAAAAATTTCTGGAAAGGGAAGATATTTTCTGAATGAATGGATGTGTTCTTGGTGGGTTCTCAAATTGAGACCAAACCTCAAAACTAATCTCAACTGCTCTTATAGATCTATTGAAACCCCGACCATTATTTGCTCCACTGACATTTCACTAAATATTATCTTGATCAACCCACCTCAGAAAATGATGATCCCTGACCTAACCCTTCATGACAAGCATGTTGTATGTGTGTTCCCTACGAACGTCTCTCAGGGGTGGGCATGTCTCCTATGCATCATTGGAGAATGGACTTAGTGGATAGCTGATACATATGTATTTTAAGCTGTAAACTTTTTTAAAGACCACTAAATAGCCCCTTATGTTCATTACTTCTGAACTGGATATATTTTTAGGATCCTGACCTTTGGGTTTAGATTCTGCCTGAATTTGGTGTTTTGTTGATCAGCTTTTGCAGTTTAGAAAAAATTGCATAATGTAAACATACTACTCTTAAACTTGCCTCAGGATAATAAATATTTGAATTTTTGACATCTGTCTGAATACTTCTTATTATGTGCAAATTCTTTATTATGTGCTGAAAAAGAAACTAATTTCTTTCACATTTTGTTTATCTACTAAATTCGATTGTTGAAGTAACAAACATGGTTTTTGTCAAAAAAGTACTCCATCAATTTCTAAGTCAACCAGATTTTCAAATTTAAGTATTGTGAACATAAAAGTATTTTTTACATTATAATCAAGACCTTATCAAGAAATGTAATTGGAAAATGTTTTTCACTAAAAGTAAGATGCTTGATATTGTTTTTGAATAAAGTTATGCTTAGAGATGTTTAAAATTTTATAATGTATACAATTTCACTTCACACAACAATTTTAAAAAGTTAAGAAAATGAGGATTAATTGTAGAAAATCTGAAAAATAATTTTAAAAGAACCTATTTTCCAGAGGAAAATATTTGCATTAGTGAATCCCTTCTAGCTTGGAAATGTCTTGGCTTTTATTGTGTTTCATCCTAAAGATATCACATTACAGGATAAAAATGTATAAGTTATGCCAACTATTTTAATTGTTATGCATACAATACTTGTTTATCATTTGAAAGACATGGAAGTGTAAAGCAGTGATGGGCCTTTTAGAAAAAGAGTAGTGAAAGCATTTTTGAAAGAAAGGGTATAATTTATATATGGATCACGTTTTCAGTTCATCATTTGCAGACCTTTTACATTCCATAAAAATTAATATTTACTGAACTGTGTTTAAATAAAGCAAAAAGGCACAAGGAGTTTCCAGAAAAAAAATTTTAAAAAGGGAATTGGATGCAATTTTTAATGTAGGATGTGTGATTGTTCATCTGATGAACATTGTGAAGGGTTTTTATAGAGTGAAGAAATAACAGCAACCAATCCAAAATTAAAATATTCAGCAGATTTGCTGATACATTTGGAGGCATCAAACATAAAGATTTATCACATCTAAAAATAAATGTTAGCTTGGTGGCTATGAAAAATAATTTTTCTGTTCTATAGTCTATAGATTTATATAGAAGGTGTATTGAAAGTCATTCACCACATGTATTACACAGGCTCTTATGACATATTAAAAAATTGCACTCTGAATAATACAGGTTACAAACCTGATCTATGACAAAAAATATTTTTAAAAGGATCAATTGAAAAAAAAATCTTTGAAGTAATTGCAGTTGATTTATAACTGGTTTTGTTTTATTTAAAAAGGAAGAGAGAGAGAGGAAGCCTAGATATCCTAATTATTTTTGCTACCTACAAAATTCTTTCTACAATTCTTGAGAAAACTTATAAAATCAAAGAGGATGCCTTAAGATTATCTATACTGATAATTGGACAAATTTTCTGGGTGCTACGAATGCTTTAGAACATGTACACTGGAAAAAGGTACAAAACTACAGTTCAGTTGTGAAAATTTGATAGAAATTTAATTTTCCAACTGCAGTTTGATTGGAAAGGTGTTGGAGGCATCTAATGTGATAATTAAGACTTGTTATGCAAAGTGCTTGGTAAAACATCATTAGACTTAGAGCAAAATCAGACTCTAATGTGAGAATACAAGGTCAATAATTTTACTTCAAATTTTTTGCGGATAACACAATATATTTCAGAAATGACTGGCATTTCATACTTGGAGCAAATAGATGCCATTGACCTTAATCAATGTAGAAAACTGCTTCAAATGTTGAAATAATAATTTAACAATGAATATCTTGAGCAGCTACTGTTATATGCTAAAAAAATCTCTAAGAAAATTAGTGATTTGTTGTCATTTGGAAGTGAATAGTAATTAAATGGAATGGCCATTGTCAAAAATTGAGGACATCTGGATTCTTATCAAGATTCATCCAAATGATGTTTCCATTAAAGACGAAGCAAACTCTATCAACTGGCTACAGAGAAGCCCTTTTTCAATTACCAAAAAAAGGAGGAACCTTCTACCATTTTGTATTATGGAGGGGGTAAAAAAAAACATAAAGGTAGAACATAATTATTATTTGCTCTAAAAAATACACTTGTTTATGAAATAAATTTGTATTATTGACTCACATGTTGATAGCTTTTTTATTTTGAAAACCATCTATATATATATATTATAAACATCATCCACATTCAAAAATACTTTATTTTTTTACAATTATATAACTAAATGTTTTTATAATTATACATTCATTTTCAGCTATTAAACAACTTATAAAAACTTGCAATCTTAATTTTTAATATCTGAATTTGTATTGTTAAAAACTATATCTTGCAAATAGATGCAATTTACTTAATTTCATGGATGTGTAAAGATCTTTCTGAACTGCACAAATGTGTATAAAGATATTCATTTACTGACAATAAAGAAAAATATACTATTTTGGGATCTTACAATTAATTTTTATTTTTGCAGGTTCAGTCACATAATATAAGTGTCACAGTGTCATTTCCACCAGATACAGATACACCTGGTTATGCTGAAGAAATAAAAGATAAGGTTGGTTTCACTTGATGAAATTTTAGAAAGTTAACTTTAATAGGAAAAGCCTATTAATCTTAAACAGTCAACAAATTTTATTATTAAAATTCTGTAAAGGACTCAGTGATGCAGTTAACCATTCTTGTTATTTAAAATTTCTTTTTGAAAAGCCTACTTTTTATTTTAAATTAAAGATTGCTGTAATATATTAAAATTTTCAGCTATACATTTTATGGTAGTCAAAATTACATGCAATATGAAGATCTCTCATATATTTTATATAATATACATGCATTCTAATTTTGATTGTTGTTATTAACTTATTGTATTTGTGAAAATGAATGTTTTGTCTATCATAGATGCATTTCATATTGTAAATCTCAAAGGGGTTTATATTGGTTACAGCTGTACAGTAAATTTCATTTATTATTTTAATTTTAATAAATTTTGAAATTCATTCAACTGTTTCCCTAATCTTAAATATAGTATTTTCCTATTTAGAACATAAAATTATGTACATAAAACTTTTATAAAACTGCTGTTTATGTGATATTACTTCAATGCATTCATTCATCAGTTACGCAACAATTACAACACTAATTTCAGGGAAGTTGATTCACTTAGGGAAAGCTTGAAATGAGTAAATTTAGAAACATAAGGACAAGGTGCAAGAAAATTTAAATTTTACATGCGAAAAGTATTTGTTCAACAGTATTTGTTGTGCAACAGAAAAGACAGTTATAATAAAAAGAATGCAAGTATATTTCTTTGCACAAAAGTAAAAATGATTCATTTAATTTGATAAGAAGATTACTGCATATTTATGATAGATAACTGTTGCAAGATGTATAGGCATAATAAAAATTAAACAGTGCTAATGCTGATATTCTTTCTCACTTCCATTGCAGAAAATTATGCAACTGTTGAGTATTACAGAAGGGATGCAGAGTCACTTTCCTATTCAGAATGTTAGCTTTGTACTGTCTCTTTGGAAATAGATAGCATTTTCTGCACTAATAAGGCAGTTTTCAGCCTTTAATATGTTTGTTCAAAATGTGAATTTCAACTTTATTTGTTACTATCGTTATTAGTCTGATGTGAAAAATGGCCTTTGTTATACACTTAGTAAAACACAGTCAGATCTTAAGAAATATCAACTTGTAGTTGCTTCCTAAGTATCTTTTCAAAAGCTTTATCTTGTTTATATTATATCTCCAACAAAATTTAATTTTACAAATATGTCAGTGAAATTGGTTCATGTTTTTTTTTAAAGTTTGGTTTCAACCTATAACGTTATTGAGATGAATGCCTAATTGTAGTGAAAAATTTTATAACACTGAACTCTGTAAATTGTTTTAAACCTAATTTTAGACAATTTGCTATTAAGGAATGCCATTTTGGTTTTGTTAAATGATCACATAGCATGCATCAAGCTCAGTAGCCTGTCTCAAGCCATGTTTTCCCTCACCACTAATAAGGATTATGAATTGTTTTGCTTTATGTTTGCAATTTGCTATCTCTCTTGTCACTGTGTTGGAATTAAGGGTTAAGGGGACATGGTGTGATTCATAAAAAAATCTTTGATTTAAAGATTTTTATAAATTTTTTTTGCTTGTAACCTATGTATAACATAAAACAATTTTTTGTGCTCAAAGTACTACAAAAAAATTAACCATTTAATTTTTTAAAGAAAAAATTACAAAGGTATTTTAAAATGCTACTCCTCCTACAATAATTGATTGACATGCATAAAATTTGATTTACAAGTACATCAAAGTATGCATAACAAAAGTTGGTATGGGTTTTGTTGTAACATAATTGATTTTTGTAAATAGATTTTTTTTATGAATGTTTATTGAAAATTCCTTAAAAATGTATAAATTTTAAATTCAACTATTTTTTTTAAAGAAGTTTTATCTTGATTTAAAAATGCATACTAACTTTTGTTATACGTACAAATAGCAATAGGTAGAAAAAAATTTAAAGCATTTAGCCGAATAGAAAAAAACCTTAGTATTTTAAATGAAGATAAAACTAGTTATTTTTTTTCCTTCTGAGATAAATCAGTTTAAATCATTATTTGCCATTGGGATGTTAATAAAAAGGATAATAAAATTTATCATTACCGTGGATTGTTTTGACTTAAAGGTTTAAAATTTTGTGAGATTATAAACAATAATAAAAAAAATAGTTTAGGCAAAAAAAATCTTACTTGAATTTTTGACATTTTTCGTCTGTAGAATCATACTGTGTTCCCTGAAATGGCTGTAATAGTCACTTTCTTTTTATGGATTAAAATTCATTGCAACACATTGGAATCAATGCATTTTTTTTGTCAATATTTTCATTTATTTTTTCATATTTTCAATAGTGATGTTTATGCATGGTTCATCTGACAATTATGAATTTTAAAAAATAAATGTTTTCTTTACATTTATTTAATTAAAAAAACTTAGTGAATGAACTTTATTAGTATTGGCATTTAGTAATGCTTTAAAACAGACATTTTTTTAAAAATAATTATACTAACTATAGAAATATTACATAGTTTTCATTATTTTTCTTTTACTAGATATTGCAAAACAGTAACTATGTGGAGCTCAATTATTTAATAAAAATGTAGCAATTTGCAAGATTATATTTACTGTTAGCAATCAGTATGTAATAAATAGCCATTATACAAGTAGTTACATCCTTTATTGCAAATATAAGATCTATCATAACCAATGTATTTTGTTCCTTTTTTTTAACCTTTTGATTTTAAAAACATAAATTGCATTAAAAATTTTGTCACTGAAAATATTTAGTTGCCAGTACATATTTGGAAAATTTGAATTTTTCTTTTAGTAGTTTAATTTTGTACTTTCTGATTATTTGTACCTTTGGTTTCAAAATTCAATAGCATTGGTGTGACATTTATATATTTTCAAGTATACTTTTACAACAATAAATTACTAATACCTGTATTCAAATATATACTTTTTATGTCTTTTCCACCTTGTTTATCAAGAATTTTGTTTTTCAAAACTCTTTCCTATTAAAATTTTTTTTTTTTTTCCAGAAATTTATTAGTGTTTTCCATTTATAAATTTTAAGGTTTTATTGCATAAAATGTTTATGTAGTCTAGGCTTTTTTGAAATTTTCTTGTTTAACTTTCTATCACACAGATTTCAATAATTTTATTCCTTTAAAGATGTTTTTTTTAATATATATATAGCCTATTGAAACAGTACGTATTAGTGAATCTGCTGGACTATATTCTGCGAAAGATGTTGCCATTAAAACACTTCATGACATTCTTGTAAGTTAAATTTTTTAATGTTATTGTGTATATTTTAATTATTTTATTTTATTATACATAACAGTTTTTGTTTTGCAGAATAAGAAGTTTATGTCTTCAGTAGGCTTTGAAGGTTTACTATTATGTTATGCCTTTAGTTGCATGAAACCATCAAGTTCTTTTCTAGAACTAATTGTTCAGGTAAGGAGGGAAAAAAAAAGAAAAATTCTGAAATCTGTTATCAAATTTTTGTAGCTCAGTTTACTCACATAAAAAATTAATTCATTAAATGCTATAAAAATGTTTAAGTAGTCTGTAGTATTCAGATATAAAATATTTTTCTAATAATAAGGAATATTATTTTTAAGTCTATTAATTTGAATCATATATAAATCTAACCAACTGCAAATCATTAATATGATTATATTACTTTTTCAGATTTTTACAATTGGTTTAATTCGACTGGCAACATTTGTTCACTTAAAACACTGTTACTATACAATTAGAAAGTGTGCCGAAGAGAAGGAAAGAGAAAAAAAGATGTAGGGAAAAAAACTTACATTCCAAAGATGAGCATGTTTGTGGTGAAAAATGGGCTTTAAAAACATACATGCATTTATATTGAATATAATATTAAACTAAAGATATTTACTAAATCATATACACAAATATTTGAGAAATTGTAAATAATTATGTCACAATATATACAAATAAATTAAATGTGTAAAGTATAATAAACTTTTCGAAGAGACAATTTGACATTTTCTTCAAGTTGTAATTTTTTGAATTAGCCGTTCTGGAGCAAACATATTCAGCAATAACTGAAAAAAATTATTAAAGAATGTGTATTTCAGGAAGCAGACATTGCGAAAATTCAAAATCAAAAGCAGCAGTTGCTTGAATTTATATCATTCAAAATATTTTTGGTGATTTTTCTACAAGAACCATTTTTTAAAGTAAAAACATAATTATATTAATAAAATAAATCAGAAAAAGTGAAAAAAATGTAAGATATCTACTAATAATTGCATTCAGATAATCAATTTTTATTGTGTTTCTAGAAGTTCAGTTTATTAAGGCAATATATGAAGGTTATTGGTGTAATAGGTCTTATAACTTTGAACTGTGATCTCAAGTGATAACAACACCTGAACTCTTATCTACATACTCTAACTTCCACATAATGTAATAGGAAGATGATTTTTTAAAAAAATATTTTATAAATAAATCTGATTTATTTTTTCTATATCAAGATATAAACCTTGAAGTCATACTTTTTAAGTAATATCCCCAACATTCTATTGCATACTTTCATTTATTTTTACATGTATTAATTCACTATAGATAGTTTTGTTTTAAAAAATATGTGTACAAATCAAATTAAAAAATACATATAATTTTAATAATAATTTTAATTAAAAATACATTTAAATAATTTTATTGATGAATAATTATATTTAAGTTGTCCTGTTTTAAAAGTTAAAGAATAATTAAATGTTTAGTTTAGTTGCATATATATATAAAAAAAATATCTATTCACAAATCACTCACCCAACTCTTGAACTTATTGCTGCTCTGAAAAGAATTGATTTATGTATCATTTTCTATCTAGAGTAAGTTCAATGTTATTTTAAATACAATCATATATGTTTAAGTTCCAGTTCCAAAAACCAAATTTAAAAAAAATGTATGGTACCTAATTTGTTACTACAGTGCTATGAATATAAAATATTCTATAATTTTTTATAGTAAAGTATAGTAAATTAAACCTGCAATAAATATGCATTATAAATTTTATTTAAAGCAATATTTTGAATATTTTTTAATTAAACATTTGAAATTGGAACCCAAATAAATATGAAGTTTATTCTTTTTAACTGAATTTTTATGTAAATTTTAGATGTTTCATAGGCTGAAACTGATAGCAAAAAGAGAGCTTATTTTGGAAAGGAGAGAAACCATATATACGAATTGTAATGAAATTTAATTGCTGTCTAATTAAACCAGATATCTAAAATAAATTAAAAAAATAAAGCAATGTCATGATCTCAAAGCATGAATAATTTGTACCTTTTAAGTATTTTTATTTAAAAAAACTATTTCTTTGTGAGACTTTAAAGTCATACTGAAGGAAAGTACAACATTAATTGCTCAGATGGGAACAGACATTTATGAGACATAAGAAAACTAATATTGCAGCAGAGGAAAGTTTTAGGAGGGTCGCTTATGGTGTTAATATTTACTGAAGGGAAGCTGAAAATGGCTTTTCCACCATCAATGTTTACCTCCCAAGACTACACTCCAATTTTAGATAATTATTTACTTCCATTTATTCAAAAGCATATATTAAAGATTTTCTTTTTTAAATTATTTGATTTCTCTTTAAGAGTAAGCAGAAACTGAAGACTGATTAAAAGCACATAAAAACCAATTCTTAGCTTGATCTCTGAGCTGATCTAAATTTGTTAGAGAACATTCACAAAATCATGAAGAGACTTATTTAAACATAACAAGCAGCATGATACATGCATCTAAATAAGCTTAAAAATTCCCGATAAAGGTAGATAAAATTATTTAATACTAACTGAATAGGGTTGTATGGGCTTTTTTGACCATATAACTTTTTACCTCTTTTTGTCCCCAAGGAAATTTCCTCTCTCAACGTAGAACTCACTGATGATTACTATATTTACATCACTAAAATTCCTTTTTTTGGTATTTTTTTCTCCCATCAGGCATGTTTCTTTTCCCTCTGTTCTATTTTTGGACCGATTTTACATATGTAAATTTTAATATTATTAGTACTTTTTTTTTTGTAAAAGCTTCCTAATTTCACACATCGATAAAAAACAATTTTCAAACAAAAAATATAAAGAAAAAATTGTATTAATAAAGCCACAAAAAACGTATATTTAAAAAAAAAAATCTGCAATTTTTAAATAAACTTTGATTTTTGGTCAAAACACGGAAAATAAGGTCTGACAAATAGGGGAAAAGGTTTGAGTGATTGTTTTTATAAATTGTTAAGTTTTATTAAGTCAAATTTAAAAAAAATGTTTAAAAATCTGATTTTTTAAATCATGTCTAAAAGAACAAAGCGTGCTCCTTTTAAGAATGTACTGGAATATTTGGTCCACAATATTGCTCCTTCTAAGAATGTATGCTCGATTGGTTATAACTATGAGCAAAAGATGCAGAGCAATTGGAATATTTAGTCCACAATATTGACTCATTTGAGGGGGGGGGGGTGAGCAAAATGTCATTTTGAAAAGAAAAAAAATTACACCATGTTCTAGCAAAATAAATGGTCTATCAGATTCTGGAATTATTTTTTTTGTCTGATTTTGATATGGAAGGTAGGACAGCAGTTTTAAAATTTACGGAAATCTCTCATTCATTTTAGCCTTTTTAATTAATATCTTTTAATACATAGTAATTTTGGAATTTAAATGGTCAAATTGGATTCCTTAGATTATTTCCCATTGTTTAGTATCTTCAACATGTTTCTGCATTCAGCAGTTCGTGAGAAGATGGTGTCGCATACATACTTTTGTTTACTCAAATTTTAATAATGTAGATTTTTTTTATTCACTTCATTTATGTGAAACTTTTTTAGTTATGTTACGTATTTATTTGGAGGACTTGATAACTTATTTTACATCTCAATTTCTGAATAAAGAACAAAATTATTTTTGCCAATTGCATTATTTTGAACACATACAAACAGGGCTTCGAACCGGAAAAAACCGTTATTTCGGTTGGAACAAAAACTGGAACTGAATTGAAGAAAAAAAAAATATCAGTTTAATATATCTTCAGTCATTTTGTTACTGTAATTAGCTAATCAATATTTTCTAATTTAACTTCACCATATAATTATCATCATTGCATGTCAATGATAGAATTATATTTTTATTAGAAATAAGAATAAACATAAAATAAAATTATACATTCGGAACTGAACCAAAAACCGTTATTTTTTCGGAACTGAACCAATACATTTTTGTAGTTGAACCGAAACAAAAATTACAGTTCGAAGCCCTGCAAACAAAGCAATGCAGTTTAAAACTTAACAATAGTAGTAATATTTTTAATAATTACAATTTTTTTATACATCTATTTGGAGAGCTGTATTATACACTACACATAACTGCCTTACCGATTTTTCAATATATATAATTATTAAATTTATAACATTGTTATTTTCTTGAGGAAATGGGCATATATAAATGTAAGATATTTCATTCTGTCTTGCACAGTCACTTATATAAAAAACAGTTTTTTATTGAAAGCATAACAAAATTAACAATTTTTAATGTGCAATTTTGAATATATTTTTTTCACTGTTCTTTTCAATTAAACTTGGTTTGTATTAAACATCTAATTGGATATTTTCAACATATTAATCAAATGTTTCTAAAAAACCAGAATTTCTTTTAAAAAATTATAATATAAAAGAAAAAATGTTTTTCTTTATATACAATGATTTTCTTGCATGATGCTCTTGGGAAAAGATAGGAACTGTACTACAGTAAAATTATTTCAAACTTACCCTAGTTTTTGTAGGTGGACCATATGGAGTAAAAAGCAATTGCCATTGTGGTATACCTAAATGTGCTAATGCTAATCGATAATAAGATACGAAATCTGCAGTTAAATAATGAAAATCCAAAGCTCTATCCAAAAACCAAATAGATGGCTGTTGTGAGCTTCCATCAGAATCTAAGAGAAAGTGGAAGAAACTATGTTTATATATTTTTAAGAAATCATGCTTATTTTAAGTTGAGAAAGGTATTTTTTTAATATCTGTAATAACAGTGCTTAATTTATTACTGTAAAAGTAAGCAATATTGTATTTAGATTCAAATAGAAAGCAAGCAGATTATCTAGAACAAAACAGTTCTAAAAATTAGCACAGTGAAATAAAGAATATAATAATGACTGTTTATATTCAAGCGTTTTAATTTTTGCATATATTATTAAAACATCTTCATTTGATTTCATAGTTCCAACATTAAAAAAAAAATATATGGAGAAAATTTATGCATGAAGTCAAAAATGCTTTTCTTTCATTTTTCCTTCAAAAAAAAAAAAATGATAAAAATATATAATCATTAGTTTGTTTATTTTTGAAAGCAACAATAAAATAAACCTTTCACGATTTAAAAACCAAAATAATTCTTAACTACATAGAATATATACAATAATTCTACTTAAAGCTTTATTGAACCCATATCTTGTGCAGCTAAAATCCATGAATAATTTTAAAATCTTAATTTAATAATGAAAATGTCTTATTTTAACAGTATTTATTCACATCCATTCATTTCTTATTTTAACAGTATTCATCCATTTTTCCTCGCCAGATGGAAACACAATTACAAAGACAATAAATTTTGTTTATTTCCTTGTGCATATTAACAGGTATGCTAATTGCAGACAGCAAGACATTGTAATGAAGTAGATTTTTCAAAATGATGACATGAAATCTAACATTCAAAGGCATAAAATCTAAATTATAACATTTACCTCAACAAGCACACATGTATATTTACATGCAGCAAACATGAGGCATAGAATGGATTTATATCTTTTAATTTATAGGAGGGGATTACTTTGATATAATAATATGAGCTGTGCTTATAGGTTACTTATTTATTTTATAATTACTGTAAAATTTCAGCTTTCTGCAATAAAGAAAAATGTCACTCTGTTTCAACTATCTTAAGTTTTAAATCTTCAGCTCATCTGGTGGTAAAAGGATACCATACGTCTACAGCAGTAAACATGTCCAACTTATTTATTTGTTGTTCCATTAAACTTTTATATCCTTGTGATGTTAAACTTAATAGATCATTTTTATTCCTTTGCTTCTTTAAAATGACAAATAGTATTTTAAAAATATTTTGCTATGTATATTAAATTTAATAGTTAATTTAAGTTTAATAATGTGAATCTCACATGTTTAACCCTTTGAGGGGCATATTTTTACAACAGTAAATTTTATAATTAAATAGTGAATTAAATCGAATATAATCTCATGGTTTACTTATACTCATTCAAATTAATTTATGAGTTACCTGTTGTCTCAGAAGTGGTTGTATAGTGAAGTTAAAACCCTCTACAATGGGGGTCAGTAACCTATGGCATGCATGCCACATGGAGTAATTCTGAATGGTGTTTTCTGCACCACTACAAAGTAATGAGATGAAGTTAAATCACTCTTTCTCTCCTCTCTTCGCCTTACACATTTTTATTTAGAGGCCATTTCTAGTTTTCAATTAAATTGTCATAAAACGATTCTGCTGAATCTGTATGCTTGTAGTCTGTATGATTTATGTAAAAAAAAAAACATCTGTTTAAATGTAAGTTATTCTTCGCATTAAATATTCAATTCAAATTTTAAAAAATTGTGTAATACTTGTAAAATGAAGCATCAATCATTACTATGTCATGAAAAAAACTTCAAGTTACTGAAAGCAAAATTTACGGAATTATGAAAAGATCTGGAAGGATAACTCTATCGATACATCAACAGCTATACTGTTGTATGTCACTGCCGAGTGATTTAACTGTGGAAAAAAATTTCATGTTCTCTACTTTGCTGCTTTTGATTTTACATATATATGCAAACAAATTTGTTCTCATTTGAAATATATTTTGAGTTCACAAAGAAGTTGTTTAACAACTCAATCATATGTTAAATTGTAAGTCACAAATTATATATTGCAATACTAAATAGAGCTTCGTGGTGATAAAATTTGCATTGAAATTTTAATTTTTTATTTAACAATATTGTAGAAAAATTTATATTTTATTTTGTTTATTTCCTATTTTAATAAATATTTTTAAAAGATACATAATTTTAACTTTATTAATGTTGAAGAAATAGTTATATTTTTTGTTGCTTATTTTTATGCTAATAAATATTTTTAAATGATGCATACTTAATGTATAATAAAACTCTAAATCTGTATTTTTCCCTTGTATTCTCTAACTCAGTATGCATTGCCACTTTTCCTACTGAGTGGCACATTGAATCATATTGGTAGACAGTGCCAATTTAAGCTCATTTTGGGCCCTGGGTGCAGAAGATATACAGGCACCTTGGCACTGAAGAATCGAAATTTATAACTAGAAAATCTGGTTAAGTCCAACTTGTCTGGGCACCCAATGGATAAACTGGTACTGTTGGTAAACTGGTTTCGCACACCACAGCTATAAGCAGTTGCCGACCCCTGCTTTACAATATTGGAAACCGATTATCAGTGTGTCTAGGAATTGCAGTTCAAATGCTTATGGTAAAGTGATCATCCACAGCTTTATGTTTTGGAGAACTTTGAGAAGCAAGTGTTTAATCATTTAAGTTTTACTTAAAAAGACCTATAAGAAATTAAAGGACACCAGACTAATTACTCGCAAAAATTGCACAAATCCTAAATCTAGATCCCTAACTCTTTTAATAAATTATATTGATACTGTTCATTAATGTCGCACTTTAAAGCAATGCTAGCACTGTTGACAATAGATTTCATAATTTTTAGCCATGGTAAAGTGACAAGGATCACAACTGAGTCTGCCACCAATATGAGGAATTTGAGTCATGATAGCTTTAAAACATCAGCCCCTCTACAAGGCAGGTATGATATAAGACATGGAAATTTTAACTCCAGGATATTTTTCAGTTAAAAGATCCATCGATTTTATTTCTCCCAAACTTGTTGAACAAATCAGAAAATACATTTTCTCACAGAGGTAAAAATTTCCAAAAAAATGTTTAATAAATTTGGACAAAATGATCTTGTGACTATCTAAATTTTCAGCAATGAAAGAAATGGTAGAAGGAGAAAGACAATGAGAAAATAAATGCAATGTGTGTGGTCCTAATAAAGGATTACAATCTTTCAGAAAACAACTGGAATTTAGGCCATATTATAAAAGTATGAATGGAAAGGTCTGTAAAGGAAACAAATCAGGGTAATTTAAACACAGAAAGATATGTGTTCTTCCTTTATATAATTGATACGATGTTTGTTGCTGAATCGCACTGTGGTATTGATGGGATTGAAAATGCTGATTGCTTGGCGAAGAAGGGAACAAAAATCTTTCAAACTTCTAACAATACAGTTCCTTTTTTATATTGCCAAAAGAATCATAAAGAAGTACTACAGTGAACACACACATACTTCTGGTCTAAATTCAACCAAAAGAATAATCAAAAAGTATGATTTAGCAAACTCCTTCATATTCCAAAATGGCCACGAGAGATAGAGCTGTAGTTAATTTTTGAATCGCCACTGGCTACAACTGTCTATCCAAGCATCTAAACAGGATAGGCATAGACCAGAGTCCCCTTTGTAAACTGTACGACTCTAATGAAGAAATGGATGCCATTCATTTGGCATGCTGCCGTGCACTCTGCTCTGGATCTGTGTGGAACAGATGTTGGGAGGCCGGACATAAAACGTGTGATTTATAGACTATACTGTGGACTTTTGTTTCTTCTTATGTTTTATTTATTTTATTTCTTCTTTGTCAATATTCTCTGTTTTTATTTTGTTTGCAGTTGTCTTGTAATCTGCCATTGGAAATTTTTTAAAAAATGTTTGTTGATGATTTGCACTACATTTGATATTTTTATTTCTTTAGAACTTATTGTTTCAAAGTATGATTTATAATGGTTCATATTTTTCTTGAGTAAATTTAATAATTATTAATCAAATAAAATTCAGAGGGGAAAAAATGTTCAATCTGCAATTGATTTGTTGCCAATATAATATTCATGAGCTTCTGCAGCAAGTACATTATAATTCTTGTTACATTGTAGTTATTGAAATGGTTTGCTTATAGCACCACCTTGTAAACAAAACTGAATTATAATCTTATAGTAGTTAGTTTTTGATTAAAACAGAACCAACTCACTCTCTACTATATATGTACATGTTTTGCATCCATTAACACAACTATATTTTATCCCCTTAAAAGTCATTACAATCTACATTTTGCTAGTAAATTTTCTGTTGAATAATATAAAGGGTATAAATTTAAATAAAAGTACTGCAGCTATAATAGTGATAGATATTTCAAGTAAACATTAATTCCTTATTAACAGCTGCAAAAACAGCAATAAAATTTATTTTGTATGTATAATAAGCATGTGAATTTAAAACTATAAATTATATTAAAGATGCATGTAAAATACATTTGAAAATATCAAATAAAAATAATTATTATTATTTGCACAATTTTTTTAATAATTTAAAACTAAGATTTGAGATACCAACACCATTGATTCCAAATATATTTAGAATAACTATCATAAAAATCAAACCTATAGAATAAAAATTGATAATTCATACAGTATACTATAAAATATTTGAATTATTTTACCTATATTTCTTTCTTATTATGCTAATAAGCATGTGTGCATTGAATATATAAAGAATATTTTTTTGATTGTTATGTCAATTATATATATAAAAAAATTACCTTTTCGTTTTGGATACACTAAACATACTTTGCCTGCTCCTTGACAATGATCTAAAACAAAAATTTTACATCCATCTTTGAATTTTGGTTTTAAGTGGCCATCATATACATCTGAAAGAAAAATTCATAACATATAACAGTGTTAAAAATCTAGAACACAAAAAAGCATTAAAAATTAATTACAAATGTACACTAGTGTTCAATAGTAAGAATTTGCATAGTTAATCGAATATTTTGAAAAATACTCTGTGAAAGTAATAATGATAAGATGAAAATTTTTAATTTAGAGTATAGGTGCTTGCAGAGACTGTGAAATTAAAAGAAAATCTGTAGTAAAGCATAAATGTCATTATCCAAGCTTCATTCATTTGCATACCTCAAGGTCTTTCATGATAAGTATAAAGATGAGAACTGCAGAGTGAAGTATTTGGTAAATTCAAAAGCAAACAATTAAAATGAGTAACCACAGAGATGTTAATAATGGAATGAAATGGAAACTTGTTAGGTGATTGGGCAACTCAAGTTCAAATAGCTGAGATTTAAATACCACGTCTGGCATTGTTTGTAACTTATGGAAACAGTTTAATGAGGCCAAATGCATGGAAAGAAAGATTCAGCAAGATCATCAAAAACTCCAATGATCAGAGAAAATCAATATTTGTCCATTACAGAGAAGTGTAGTAGGAGAACAATATTTTTTTAAAGCTTTTTCATTAACTTCACACAAATACAAGAACCCAAGTGTCAAAGGTAACATTTTCAAAAGGTCGAGAAATATCTGTTTGGAAGAAGTTCAGCTATTAGCATCTCTCAGTTCTGCATACATAACAGTCCATTCAGAATTGCTCCAAGAACATAAGCACTAAAACAGGAATCAATAGGAAACTGGTCCATTTACTGATTAGTCCAGATTGAGTCTAATTACTGATTCTTGATAACCTTTCATCTGTACAAGATCTGAGAGCTTTTATATGTCCTCTAGCATCTGAGAAAGAGACAAGTATGGCATATGAAGTGTGGGGTGAAGGTGTGGGTAGATATAATATTGGATGAACATAGAAACCTCCATGTCTTCGACTGAGATCTGTGATTACTGCGAGATATTTGAATGAAATTGGAACTCTGCCTTCACCTTCTTAGGAGCGCAGTTGACAACTGATTTCATTTTTAGGGATGGCAATAACCCACATAGGCTCATTTGGTACAGAATTTTTTAAATGTCTAAACACAGTAACTGTCTCACTTCTTGAAAGGGCAACTGCAAGTTTTCAAACCCTCTCAAAACATTAAATGAGTACTGCTGATCCAGACTGCCTCAGAAACTCATAAATTGTCCCATTTTCAGCATGAATTTACATTGTAAAACTCATGTAACTGTAACAGAAGACCATACTCCTTATTTGTCTGTTTTGTTCCATTTTGTAACTCATTTTTTAGTTTTTCCTTTGTTGTACACACAATCATTCATGTGTTTACCATAACTGTTACATGCTGGAAAGAGTTGACTGATACTTAAAAATTTGAATAAACTAGAGTATTACCAATGAGTTGCATCAGATGTTAGATACAATTTTCAAAACAATGTTAAAATAAGTTACCAGTGTAATAGCACATATGGTGAATAAATAGTTATATTGGTACTTAGAATATCTTCATTTCTATTGACTCATCAAATCATCAAGTTATACTGCTGTAACCTATATCCCCTTCAGAACCGGGTGATTTCTCCCATTAAGCCTAAATCTATATAAAATCTTACTGTAATAAAATATGCCAAAATTTATAGTTTATAATCATTCCAAACTCAGATCACACTGGTGTGATCACGGGATTCAGAGCAGAGAAAACACGATCTCACATATGATACTGTGTTTCCTGAAGTGATGACATATGTGATCATGGTCCTGAAAGGGACATGCTAAAGTGGCATGCACAAGGATGGAGTTCAGGGGGTTCAAGATAGGAGGATGGAGAGCATTCACCTCCCCTCCTCCATTTTCAATAATTAACAGAAATTATTCCTGAGCTTTTTCATCTGCATGTTTTTTTAGAGTACAACCCACCCTATAAAAGAAGTCTATTATGTACTACTAATATGATTATAAAATAAACTAGTTAAAGAGCAAGAAAAAAAAAGAGTGAGAATTTGGATACTAACAATTAAAAAGGCAGTAAGTTAGAAAGATACCTTCTGAATCACTTTCTATATCCAAAAGACTTGGAAGTTCAGAATTTATACTTTGTCTTTTAGGTCCAATGCTTTTTAAATGGCTTAATCGAGCTATTTCAATAACTCCACATGGTACTGTTTCACCTAAAAATGCAAATGAAAAAAAAAATTTTTTTTAATGAATTAGAAAAAGTGCAAACTAACTTATTAATTTTGCTTTTAGGAAGCTATTAAATGAGGGAAGATTATAGCATCTCATGAGAAAAATACCATATAAAAACAATGTTCTTACATGTATGATACAACATTTTAATTTAAAAGAAATAAATGGCACTCCTTACCTCTTTGTTTCCAATACCATTTTATCTGTAAGCCATCAGTAGCAAGATAAAAGTTTTTTAAATCCTGGGGTAACACACAAGAATTTTTCTATAAAATAAACCATTGTTATTGTTATGAAGGGGGTTCAAAACAGAGCAATAATTTGAATAACAAAAACATTTAAAAATTCTGTTTCCTTTTAATTAGTCAAAAATAATTAATACTTTTTTTCTGAATGTATTGAATATTATATAATTGTTAACATGATCTAATTGAATAATAAAATTAAAATACAATGTATATATAAATATACAGTTCCTCCATGATAGATTAAAATATATCAAGATACATGATGACTGTTTATATTTTTAACTGTTAAAATCTTAATATAATAAGCTAATTTTCTTTAATTTTGTCCTTATTTTTGCATCAACATTTGGAAAAAATTCAATGCAAGGATGATTTACCTCTTCAATTTCTGCATTACTGGCACAAATTGAATTCATTTATTACAATGATTTCAAATGATAGCTTCAGTACTTTTTTGTAAATACTCAGAATTATTTATCATTTGAAGAATTTTATAATCTAAGTACAGTTGAGATTAAAATTGTATTAGCACTCAAAGTAAAAAAGTCAATGACTGTAGGTAACTTAAATAAACTAATATATATATATGTTTGAAAAGTATTGAAGTTTGGATAAAATAAAGATTTATCATTTTTTAAACTTAAGTATACAAGGCAGAAATTAGACCCCATATTCATGTTATATACTCAAAAGTTTTCAATTTTACATATTTCCATTAACATGTAACATTGACAACTAAAGAAAACAAACTAAATAATTATAAAATCTAATAATTGCCAGTAATATGACAGCAAAAAATATATTGAGCATATAATTTTAAAACAATGGACTATATTTTTCAATTTGTTGCTATTCATGGTACTTATGTATTTTCCATATCAGCCAATTTAATCAAATGCTATTATCATTATTTTAATTACCATTTGAAATTGCAAGGGAATGATTTCCCAGTATTGGCTGTATATTGAAGTATTTGACAATGTCTTTTAATTTGAAGAACTTGGTCAATGGTATAATGAAAAATTACCATATTACCTGCTTTAAGATATGATAATAATAACTTAATATTAAACCTTTGAAGTACAACATATTTTGGAAAAAAAAATACATTATATAATTAAGCTATGTCTGAATTTATAAAAATGATTAATTAAAAAAAGACGAATAACATTCATGAATTATTTTTAAGTTATACTTATGTAAGAACCTTTGCTTACTTGCTCCCATGCTACAAGTGCAGTCTCTTGTACATGAGTTTTTTCCGAGATAACAGTTGATTTAATGCAGGGTAACTTTTCTGAAATTAAAAATTACCCAGTATAAAATATTGATTTAATATTTCTATTAAGTATTAGATACTATCGGTTTTGCATATATGCATAAATTAGCAAATAATCCAAGATATATTTAGTTATAAAGTAATCATTAAAAGATTTAATATTTATTTACATTATTCAGATGAGAGAAATACCAGAAAAAGATTAAGAGTAATACTTTAAATTTAATTCGGAAAAAATTGTAGTTTTTTAAATACAACATACCAAAATACTTCGCAATTCCTAAGGTAAGATTTTCAATGAAAGGACTACGATCCATTGAAAATATTAAATTTTCTACTTAAACACTTTGAAAGAATGTTTCATTACTTGATAAATTAATCATAACGATCAGTAATGAAAAGTATTGCACTCATTCTCACTACAGTTGATCGTATCGTAGCAACAACAAAATAGATCTGATTGATTGATTGAAACCTCGCATAAAATTCAACTTCATTAGTTTCTTATTTTCCTGTACAAATACGGAACCAGGGCCGGACAAACCGGATCCATGTCCGGGGTGGCATTTGAGTCGAATTTGAAAATTACTTTTTATTTTTTACGGAAAAATTAGTATGAAAAAATATTATCTAAAATATTATTATTTATACATTGGAAATTTAGATATTTTAGATTTTTCATATATGTATAAATTGTGTAATAAAAATAAAATCACTTAAGTGAATTACGGTTTTAAACCAAAGGATTACTCACTTAAAAGGAAACTAGGATATTTTAATGTCAATGAAATTATTCTGTATATAACTTAGGAGTATATAGATTGTAAAATATTATTTTTGGATTAAATTGAAATATTGACGCGAAAATTTTTTCGTAAGAGAGAACTTCCACTGCCAGAACGAGACATTGCACAGCTTACATTACGGTTCCCAGAATTTAAAAAAAAATTGTGGCTCATTTTCATTGTTAATTGAAGATTTTAGAATGTCTGAGGGAAGGCGTATAAAACTATCTCGTGTCCAATCCAAAAGAAAGAGACTTAAAAAGCAAATCAATATTAAAAAACATAATGGAAGTTTACTAAACTAATTAAAAGGCAATATAGAAAAAAAAGGCAGTATAGAATTAGAATCTTATTTAGACTTTCATGATGAGGATGTTGCAGATGAAATAAACAGAGCTTATAATGTCACTGCTCTTTCTGTAATTCCTCCAGATAATCCGGGAACCTGGCCAGTTATTCAATCAGACGCCGATAGATGTTGTTTAGTAAAAAAAGCACCCCCTTAGCCATTGACTGAGTACGATTTTCCTTATGAGGACACAGGTCGAAGATTTATATATATATATAGCTCGCAATATTATACTAGAATTTTAAAAAAGGGCGAAAAAATTTTGCATAAATAGTCTATTCTATTACAAAAAATTATGTTTATTGTTCTTGCTGCAAACTCTTTTTGCCTATAGATAATTAGTTCCCTTTCCACAGAAGGTTTTCAAAGTTGGAAGCACCTCGTTGAAACTCTAAGAAAAACATCAAAAAACCATAGTCAAAGCCAAAATTCTTGGATTGAATTTAGTCAGTGATTACAATGCTCTAAAACAATTGACGTTAACTCATGCAGTACTGCGGAGACTATTTCTTAGAGCAAAGAGATTCTACACATTGCAGCAACATTAAAAATACTTGCTAGAAATTGTTTAGCTCTTCGGGGTAAGAGTGACAAAATTTTACGATTCCAATAACGGTAATTTTTTTACAAATAGTTTGATATCGGTATAACGAATACCGGTATTTTGAGCCATTTGTACAATTTTGTAATACCGGTATTCTCAAGTTTAAATACCGGTCTTTCGGTATTTACTAAAAAAAATTTTCATTGACTTCACTGTATATTCAGGGATTGCCAATTTGGCAAAATGGTATACGTTTTCGCTTTTATGTCTCCCTAACGGGCGAAATTAATTAGACTCTAAATATAAAGTTGCATCGTACAATCAAGATAGATAAGTGATAAAATATGTAAATTATCCAAGTAGACTAGCCAAACCTCTTATATTACAGCTCAGAGCGATACTGCACAAGCGCAGGATTCGTAGTCTAATATTCGTATCTGTGAAAACAAGGTTGTAGTTGTGAAGAAAGTGTGCGTAATGTTTCGATATTTTTAAATTGGGTAGCTTGTTATTCACAATGCATTTGCTTATCATACTTGTGTATTTACATATCATCATGATTTTAAAAATGAAAATAAACTAGAAGAAAAGAGAATCAATTCAAATTTGATCAAGAGTGTAGTAAATTTTCTTAGAACTTTTTACACTCAGACCCATCTTCATTTAGAAGAACTCGGTACAGTTATCGAAGATGACGAGGACACTCATGCTGATAGTGAAAGGAATTGTCTCTTGAACAAAAATTAGAGAATTAGTGATAACTAAAAAAATTCGACAAACAAAAATACAATACAAAAGTCAGCTATATCCAAAACCATCCGACGAGAAATCGATTTATTTGTAGATGAGGGATTTAGAGATAAATACTTGAAAAGTATTTCACGCATTTGATGCCCTTGTTTTGAGTTCGGAAGAGCCAGAGATGGAGATAATATTGTTTATATTTACAGTTTTTTGTACAGTTAAATTTTACAATTTAAATTAATAATGTGGATACACCTTTGAAGGTGCTGCGGGTAGGGGCGGACAAAGACCTTGCGTCCATCCATGGAGCCTACTATTTTCAGAATGTTCTGGTGCAGCATCTGAAAAGTTCAGTTGGAGTAGCAAGGGGGGAAAGTACCACGCTCGGTCACAGTTAATGAGGAGTGTAGGAAACATATTCCCACCCTATATCAGTTCGGATACATGGGAAGTTTGCAGAGTTTATGCACAGGTCGTTTGTAAATGGAGTCTTGAGTTTTCACAGTTGCAACTCGAACCAGTCCGTCGTTGCCTTGATGCACTTGAAGAACTAGAGCCATTTGCCATGTACCAGGGGCACCCTCCTCTTTGATCAACACGATGTCATCTTCCTTCAAATTTGGTTGTGCGACCTGTCATTTCTTGCGAGGTTGTAAGGAGGAGAGAAAATTGGAGCTTCACTTCTTCCAAAGGCCACGTTTGATATTCTGCAGCAACTCCCAGCGATTTCTGTGGTTGGAGGCTGAAGGAAGTTTCTCAGGAACTGAGAGAAGGACATCACAAGTAAAGAAATGTGAAGATGTGAGTGTAGATATGCATTCTATGTCAGAGTCATTAACGTATGAGAGAGGCCTGGAATTTAGTAACCCTTCGATTTGTGTGAGCAAGGTGGTTAACTCTTTAAAAGTTAATATGGTTTCTCCCAACACTCTCTTCAGATGAAATTTGACGGATCGAATTCCTGATTCCCAAATACCACTAAAATGTGGTGATGATGGTGGAATAAAGTGCCAATCTATAGAAGATTTGAATAAGTAGTAGGATATGGATTCAGTAGTTGTTAAGGAAAGCCATAACTTTCGTATATCGTCCAATTTTCAACGAGCTTCAACAAAATTGGTGCCTTTGTCACTATAAATGTGATGGGGATCACCCCGACGAGTAAGTGCAGCTATGAAAGAATCAGTTGTTAAGTCTCCGACTTGCTTCAATATGAACAGCTTTAGTTGCTAAGCAGACAAATAAAGCAATGTAACTCTTTGTAGATTTAGTCCCTTGAACTTTGTTGCATTTAATCAGCATAGGACCAGCATAATCTATACCGCAACTGAAGAAAGGTCTCTCTAGCGTAACACAATGTTTTGGTAGATTGCCCATCAGTTGTGGTGTAGTGGTGGTTATTTTGAATTTGTTACACTTCAAACATTTTCTAATGCATTTGTTAATTAACTTTCTATCTTCTACGATCCAATGAGTTTGTCTAAGAACGTGAGCTAACAAAGTAGGCCTGGAATGTAAATGAGCGATGTGTTGCTCGATAAGGAGTTCACTAATAGTGTGCTGAGAAGGAAGTATGATAGGATGATTGGAATTGAATCGGAGCTGTGAATTTTGCAATCTTCCTCCCACCCGTACTAAACGATGTTCATCTATGAATGGATGGAGGGAACGTAATGGACTTTTGGGTGACAGAGGAGTCTGTTTCTTAATGTTTTGTATTTCTTCCTGAAAGTGAATGCCTTGAACCCAACGAATGATGGTTTCTTCAGCGGTTTTGATTTCCGAAAAGGTAAGTGGAGTTGTAATATTATGGGATGAACCAATCGATGATCCTTGAGATGATGTAATCTTTTTGCAATTTTTAATAAATCTTTGGCAATAAGCTAAAATGAGAATTATTTTAGTGAGTGAAGAGTAGTGTTCAAATAGGTTAGAAAATTGCTAACACACACCCACCCTCCACTTTCTCAGATACAGAAGACTTCTTTTGTTTGTTTTATTTCTTTTAACGGCAAATGTATTTTATACTTGCATATATAATTAACGTTAAATTCAAAACACTTTAGGGTTACACCTTATTCTTTTCGTCGCCAAATCTGGAAATGATGTAGGAAATTTGTCGCCATGTCTGAAAATGGTATATGGAACTAGTCGCCAAATATAAAAATGATATATGCAATAAGTCGCCAAATCTGGACGTGATATATGGATTTGTCACCAAATCTGATTATCCTTATTCCTGACGATCCTGAAAAGGACAATGGAACAAAATTATGAAATTATTGTATTGTCATCGGTCCTTGACAAGTGTGAGAAATTTCGAATGAATCCGATCTTTTTTAGTGGGTAAAAATCGAGTTCTAAGATTCCGTTACTTGCAAGTGAAACTTATAAAAGCGTGTTAAAAACGCTCGATTTCAAATAAGGGGATTGCAAGATTCCAACATTTGCGATGATTAGAGGGTGTGTAGAAATAGATTTAATGTCATTGCATGATCCCAAAGTCAAACTACCAGTTAAGGATTATGTTTTGGAAAAATAACTGCTCCGTTACCGACGGAAAGAATAAATGAAACACATTTCTCTCACTTAAAAAATGCATGTTTAGCAGATCCGAATTTTTTTTTTATCCCAAACGATTATAGAGATAATTCTTGGATCGGATTACTTTTTTTCTATTTTGCTTCCTGGGCATATTATTTGTGCTTAAAGCAACTTAATTGCTCAAAATTCCATTTTTAGTTTTCTGGTTTCAGGCAAATTAACTGAATCTTTAAATTCAAATTCAATGTTAAATCTTCATATTAATGGTACAAGTGTTGACAATCAATTAAAACAATTTTGGGAATTAGAAGAAATTCCTTATTTAAAAGATAGAATATTAACCTCTGAAGAGCAGTTTGTGGAAACACATTTCAAAATACTTATACATTTAACTTAAATGAACGTTTTGTTGTAAAGCTCCCATTTTATAAATCAAATTTAGAATTAGGAGACTCAAAACTGTGGCAATATCTCGCTTATTAACGATGGAGCGGAAATTTAAAAATAACCTAGAGTTTGAAAAATACAAAGAATTAATCAACGAATACGAATCGCTGGGTCATATGAGTTTAGTAAAGTCTCTCATATTTCCAACAAAGATCAGAATTTTCTACCACATCACGCCGCCGTTATCAAGACATCCAGCACTACAACCAAGTTGAGAGTAGTTTTGACGGATCTTGCAAAACTACAAATGGTACTTCATTAAATTCTATGTTAGGAGTAGGTCCAAAACTACAAAGATATTTTTGAAATTTTGCTTAGTTTTAGAATTCCTAAAATTGTATTTACAGTGGGACATCGAAAAAATGTACCGTCAAATTTTATTAGCTGATGAAGATCAGAAATACCAACAAATCCTTTGGAGAAAAATCTCTAATGAAGACATCCACACACATAAGCTAAAAACTGTCACCTACGGTCTAGCCTCAGATTCCTTTTTGGCAACTAGGTGCATTAAGCAAACCGCCCTCGATATTAAAGATAATCCTAACCTCCCCCAAATTTTACAGGAAGATATCTCTATGGATGATTTATTATCAGGGTCAGATACACTAAATAACGCAATCTCCATTTGTAAGGACATCGTTCATGTTTTGAGTACTCGTGGATTTCATTTAAGGAAATGGAATTCTTTCCACTGAATTTCTCGCTCAATTTTCAGAACATAGCTCTCATGATACACGAGTTGAATTTTCCAAAGATTCGAATGTGTCTCCAAAGTGTTGGGCTTGTTTTGGAATTCATCCAACGACACCTTTGGGTTCCAACCCTCACTTGAACTTACACCCCCACTCGCAAAGAGACGCATCTTATCTGAATTTTCAAAGATTTTCGATCCTTTAGAACTACTTTCACCTTGCACAGTATTCATGAAGATCTTTTAGCAAAAACTTTGGCTTACAAAAACAGATTGGGATTCTCCCATTCCACAATAATTGACAGATGAGTGGCTTAAATTTCAAAAGGCATTTAATGAAATCTACTATCTCACTGTTCCCAGATGGGTCATTCTTACAGCATACAACACAGTAGGATTGCATGGTTTTAGATACTTCATCATTGGCTTATGCTGCTGCAATCTACTGTCGACAAAAACACAATGCCAAAATCAAGGTTCAACTACTTGTCTCAAAAACTAAAGTAGCCCCTGTCAAACAAGTTTCTATTCCTCGACTGGAGTTGTGCGGAGCACATTTACTAACCAAGCTATTTAACTCGGTTTTATGCACATTAAAACATTATACCTTTGATGTATTCGCTTGGGCGGACTCTAAAATAGTTCTCTCCTGGCTGTCTAGTCACCCTCGCAAATGGAAAACTTTCGTAGCAAACAGAACATCTGAAATTATGTAAGTTCTACCTACAAAGCACTGGAGATATGTACCTTCTAAGGAAAATCCCGCAGATATTGCATCCCGTGGTATTGATCCTAAATGCTTACCAGATTGCATGTTATGGTGGCAAGGCCCACCCTGGCTAAGTCTAGAAACTTTAGTTGGCCCAAGACCGAATCCAGTTTCGATGAGGCTTCAGATGTGTGTGTGGGGTAAAAGCGAAACAAAAATCAGACTCCTTCTTCAATATTTTTACTCACACATTAAATGCTGTAAAACATTTTTCTGAAAATAAAAATTTTTAAAAAAAAAGGAAAATAATTTACGAAAAAATGTGCATGTGAAAAAAATAATTTACGTTCTAACTGCTAAATATTTTTTATTTTTATAAAGCAATACGCTTAGAAATGATGATACGAATTAACATGAAAGGAACACGTTTAAAAGGTGAAAAAACGATTGACACCAAATATTACCATGTTTTTAATAACTCGCTTTCTTTAATGTCTATCCGGGAGGAATTTTGTAATTGATTTTAAACTGTGTGACTTTCCGATGAGCTAGAGACTTGAAATTCGGACTATAGCTTGGAAGTGGATGGCAATGCATGAAAATGTGAAAAAAGAAAACAAAAAGGAGGAATTTTATAATATTTAATCCGTAAAAAAACATAATACATTAAAATTTTTCGTAATTCGAACTTTTTCTTCTTTACACACTTTTATTTGTTTGACCTGTTCAGAAGAGACGGAATCTAATATAACGATCCAAGGCCTCGTAAACGGAGAGAATAAATACATTTAAGACCCGTTAATTAATATCCATTGAAGCCGCCACGTAATTCCAGCTTCAAATATCAAACTCAAGGATAAATTCTACAATGAATAAATGATAGTTTTAAAAACTAAAAAACACGCTTTTACTGTAGTTCGAACTAAAAAAATGAAAAATAAATTATAGTTTGAAAAAAACTAAAAAACATGCTTTTATACTGAATTGAACTAAAATGTAAGAAAATAATTCTTAATAAAGAATAAAATGATTAACGAGAAAATGAATGTCATTGGGGTAAAAGCGTGGGGTGTTCTATAAATGTATCAATTGTTATAATTTCTAACTTCTATTCCGAAAAGCTGAATTAGTGTAAAAATGTAGTACAAAGCACCCCACGCTTTTACCACAATGACATTCATTTTCTCGTTATAATCATTTTATTCTTTATTAAGAATTATTTTTTTTACTTTTTAGTTCGATTCAGTATAAAAGCGTGTTTTTTAGTTTTTTTCAAACTATAATTTATTTCTTTTGAGGCCTAGCAGTTTCAAGCATTTTTCAGAAATAAATGTTGATTCACTTCTGCTATCCGTCATTACTCGAACTTGAAAGTTCTCACCCAAAATATTTTTAATATTAACCCTTATGGTGGGTAATAAAGAAAATACGTTTGTATAGAATTCACGGAAGCTGCAACTTCTTTGTTTGGATTAGTATCATTTCCGGTCTGGTTTTGACTTTCGGCATGATGAGATTTATTACTTGACATTGCGTAATTTTTAAAATTATTATTGTGTAATAGTGAATGATGCTTTTTCTTACAAAAGTGGCATTTAAAAGTTGAATTACAATGTGATTCAGTATGCTTATCAGATAAACAGTTCATACATAATTTTTGTTTTTTAACAAATTGTTGACGTTCTTTTAGAGACATTTCCTTAAATTTAAGACATTTGAATACAAGATGGTTCATTTTGCAACAAGAACATTTAAAATTATTGTTAAATTTCGATTTATTAATAAAAGGTTGTTTTTCATAAGTTACACTTTCATTATAAAGCTCTAAGTATGTGCATCTGTTATTTAAAAATTCTATAAAGGATTCAAATGTAGGAAAATCAATATTGTTTGAGAACTATGCCCATTCTTGGCTCGTCTTAGAATCAACCTTTTGTAACAAAATGTAAATCAACCATACATCTCTAGATTCTGCTTTAGTATCAATAGATTTAAGACCTCTAATTACTTCATCGGAAGTATCTGCTATGTTGCGTAAATTGCTAGTGTTAATATCATTAAAAGAAGGTTGTTCCATGAATGTTTTAATTAATGAAAAAATTATTAGCTTCTTTTTATCATAACGGGCTAATAATTTTTTCCAAGCCTCGTTATAAGCAGTTTCAGTTATAGGAATATGCTTAATTATGTTTGCTGGTTCTGACAGCAATAAACCTCTAAGATATTGAAATTTTTGTAAATTTGATAAACACATATTATCATGATCTAATGATACATATAAATATTTAAATGATGGCCAATCTTTATAATCAACAGAAAAACGCTCAATATTAATTTTTGGTAATTTAAAATTGCTAGATTTCACATTTGATACATTTTCAAAAACATCAGAATTATCATTATATAAATTTGTTCTCACAGATAAATTTTCTAAGATAAACTGTAGCTTGGCTTTGGTTTCGTAATATTTTGCTACGAATTCTTCCATTTCAGAGGATTCGAATGGTAATGCAGCATCCGCTTTATCAAAAATTCCACATAAATTAATTCAAGATTTTCCATCTTGTTGAATATATTATTTTTGTTAAAAGTTTGATTATCTTTTTCAATGAAATTTTTAATTCTTGAAAGTGCAGCCTTCGCTCTGCCGCGAAGTGCTTTTGTCGTTTCGGCGTCCATTATTTTTGATAAAACGAAATATGGACGGAAAGAATCAGTAAGAGAAACCAAAACCAAACGTTGAATGAAAATATAAAATAGTACTTATCTCTTGCTTCTCTGAATCGATGGTGAGATTTCTTAGGTGCCTCCAAATGATGGCGTTGTTTTGAGTTCGGAAGAGCCAGAGATGGAGATAATACTTATTGTTTATATTTAGAGTTTTTTGTACAGCTAAATTTTACAATTTAAATTAATAATGCGGATACACCTTTGAAGGTTCTGCGGGTAGTTGCTGACAAAGACCTTGCGTACGTCCGTGGCGCCTACTGTTTTCAGAATGTTCTGGTGCGGCGTCTGAAAAAGTTCAGTTGGAGTAGCAAGGCGGGAAAGTACCGTGCTCGGTCACAGTTAATGAGGAGTGTAGGAAACAGCATTGTTAACAGTACCACTCACTAGCGTAGGTGCAGAAGGAGCGTTTTCGACAGCTGGTAATTTGTGCACTTAATTGCGTTCAAGGCTTAATGACAGTACAATTAATGCATTATGCTTTTTAAGATCACATTTCAAAAATTTGTAAGAGTACTACAGACTGAATAGTGATATTTACACTTTTTCGTGATTTAAATAAATAGGATATTCCTTTACTTTTTAGTGATTCTTTATATACGGTTATTAATTAAAAATTAAAAATTAATTTTTTGTGATATTTACACTCTTTAATAAACCTGGCAAATAAAACAAAGAAATATCTGTGTGTGTGTGTCATCTTTCTTTTTCTAAAATTTCTACTGCCTGTATTTTTCAATGGGGCTGCTCATTGGTATTTTCAACCTTTTGCAGATCTAGTACATTCCCCAGGAGTTGGTACCTTTTTTAGCGCTGCAACATATAGGCGATACCATATACAGCAAGCAATTTTGATGCCTAGTTTCCTCCACAGAGGGAGGCACCTGAGTTCTTGACGATACGAACTTGAACTAGGATTTAATTTTGCCGAGAGCATCCAAGCCAAGCAGACACTCTAAGGATCTTTCACATGCCGTATAGTCATACGACATGGCCACTGTCAATTTTCTGCATCAAGAAAGTCCACCGACTTGGGCCGGGGTCGAACCCGCAACCTTGGGTGTAGAGGGCCAGCATCAAACCACCACGCCACCCAGCCGGCAAAAAAACCCGGTATCCGGTATTAAGATCTAAAAAAATACCGAATACCGGTATTGAACTTTTGATCCGATATTGCAATCCTAGTTTATCCAATAATGGAGGAGCATGTCCGAAAAGTCCTAAAAAAGGAAGAAGCTAAAGTACACTCTCTAGGGAGAAATATTCAGAACGAGACAATTTTTCTTTTACATGAGAATATTACACATTGTTCAAAAAATTAAACAAACCAAATATTATTCGATAATTTTAAATTACACTCCTGATTCTAGCAAGATTGAACAAATGACACTTTTGGTAAGATGTAGGTATTGAGAAATCTAATCCTAATGAAGTTATTGTTAAAACCGATGAGAGTTTCTTAGGTTTCTTTCCAGTTGAAATATTGACTGGAAGTGAACTTTTTCAAGTTTAATAGTTGAGAAACTTAAAAAACTAGGGCTAAATTTTTTAGATATGCGGGGACAGGCCATAGATACCGAAGCCCAATATGAGAGACGAGAAATCAGGGGTAAAATTTTGAATTAGGTCGAAAAATCAGTAAACAATCTATGTGCCATGTAATAGTCACTCTTTAAATTTGGTCGTTAATGACATGGCAAAAACATCTTTAGAAGCTCGTAGCTCCTTAGAAGCTTTTAATATAGCTCAAAAAAAAAAATTTTTTATCATTAATTTTTCTTTGGTCTATATTTTTAAAATATATAAGGGGCATAAAACTCTCTTTTTGAAGCCACTAAGTGAAACTCGCAGGGAAAGCAGAAAAATACCTTAAATCTTTAAGGTATCAATTTAGAGGTATTTATGATGATTTAGATAATGTTTTTGATAATGCTGAAATCAGCAACTCTATAAGACATGAGGCGTCCGGATTATTAGATTCAATTATATATATATATATATATATATATATATATAAACCAAAAATTCCTATGCTCCATAATTCTTTGATATAAAATCTTAAATAGCTTAAATCCAATAAGCAAGCTATTGTAGACTAAAGATTAGGATATGCCATCTGCTATGGAACTCTTAAGAAATTGTAAAAAATTTTTTAAGGATTTTCGATTGGATGTAGCTTTTGATGAAATGCTCTGTGATGCAAAAGAATTGACCGCCGAAATTGATATCCCTGCTAACTTTCAAGTAAGACAGCCACGTCACAGGGTTCGAAGGGAAAATGTTTATTTTGATTACGAAACATAAGATGAATCCAGTGGAAGATCCTAAATTAAAATTCAATATAGAGCTTTATTTTTTTTACAATGGACCAAACAGTTAATGCCTTAGAATGCAAATTTAATTAAATGTAATTGTTTCTAATTTTTACACAATACATATAATTTAAAAAATACCCAAAATTTAATTAATTAAATACTGTAAAAATTTAAAAATGATGTTGACCGGTGGAGAATCAGTGGATATAAATGCGATTAATCTACCTGATGAGATAATGTTAGTTTCAGCTTTTATAGGCAAAAAAGAATGTCCAGTTGAAGCTTCAAAATTTATTTCGGTTTTAGAATTTGTTGTGCTCCAAATTTTGCTGTTGCATTAAGAATTTTACTATATTTGCCAAAAAGTTTAGCAAGTGGAGAGAGGAGATTGTCAAATTAAAATTAATAAAAAATTCTTACGGTCCACAATTTTTCAAAATAGATTAAATGGCTTAGCTACTTTGACTATCGAACATGAAATATCTGAATAAATTGATTTAAAGGAATCGATCAGAAAGTTTTCAGAATTAAAAGTCAGAAAATAATTGTTGTAATTTTTGTTGTTTTAGCTTTTAATAAATATTTATATTATATTTATGTTAAGCTGCTTTTTCTTCGCAAGAAATATTTAAGTTTTATAGCTGTGTATTTATGAAGAATATTTATCTTTTTTATTATATTTTTGTAACTTAGAGGAAAGGGCGGCATTTTTCATTTTTGTCCGGGGCGGCAAAATTGCTAGAGCCGGCCCTGACGGAACAAATGTGATATCTATAATACAGTGTACAGGACCACAGTAGTATTTAAGGTAGTTATTTATTAAGGTTATATGTGATGCCTTACTACGTCGGAATGGAATCCTTTCACAAGATTACATATGAATAGGTTTTAATACACGCGGCGCCATCTATTAAGTAGAGTAACAACTAATATCTAACAATATCCATGGAATTTTCCCTTCAAATGGTTGTAAATTTTCTTCAAGTTGGGGTGATAACATTACAAAAAGCAGCTATCTTGGATAAAACTACTCGCGGCCAGAAGCTTAATTGGAGCGATTTCAAAAACGAATAGCAGATATCCCCCCCCCCCCAAATAGGTTCCTCAAATACTTCAAAAAATATGAGTTCACGTGGATAAAATAATAGTGTTGCTTGAACAGTTAAAAAGCCCTCAAGTAGCTGATTAGTGTGACATTAATATTCATTCACTCACTTGAAACCGTTGAATTATTTTTCCAAAATGACAGTTCATCGTACTTTTCAGAGAAAGGCATCAAAAGTAGGGCTGAAGATAAAAAAAATAATCTGTTTCTCTAAAGAAGCAAAAATAATCGTGTCAATACTGAGTATAAGCACTTCAAGCTGGCTCTTGAGTAATCGAATTTTCGCTTCGTTCGTGTCAGCACTCCGCCAGAAACCTGAAGCTGCAGTAGCCTAGTGGTCATAGTCATGGAGGGTTTGTCATGATTTCGGATCTAATGCCACACCATATAAAAGGATTGATGCTCTATTGAAACTCAAAATCCTTCCATCGGCATGGAGTGTTTTTTATAGAAGGGGTACCAGCTCAGGGATCGTCTTCGTCTCTTGACCAAGGTTCAAAATTACCATGTCTGTCATCAATAGCCCTCGTGTTGTTTAAAAGTGTGACGTTGATAAACTCTCCTTCACTCGTCCAGAACCTGTTCTTTACTGATTTAAACCATTTTTCCTTGTGGCGAATGGTAAAAGACTCAGCACAGAGACGCCTAGATTTCACTTTGGGTACAAATATAAGTGGTTGCTGATTGCTTTTTAAGTAAAATGCATCATTTACATAATACTACTACATTCAATATTGAAATACAAAATACAATTGTACTTACTTAAATTGGATAGCTGATGAACTCCAACTTTGATTTGAATTTTATTAACATCGCATTCTAAAACAAAGCAAGGGTTATTGGTGAAGGACCACGAAATTTTAAACTTCAGTCAAGTAACGAGGACGGAACCCTGAACTAACACTCCATTCTCCAAACTTCTACATCAAGTTAACGAAAGAACTTTGAACCTGGACAGATTTAGTAAACATCTTCCCGTTTGCATGACTGGTCTTCAGTGGAACCAAGTCTTAAACCCACATCTCGATAAAACCGGCCACGAATTCTTGACCGTGATTACACAGAAACTCCAGATACGACGAAATCTAGCGAATATGAGTTTATCTTCAAAATTATCGAAATCAAGTCTGAACCTCCCTTGACTCACAACCTCCCTTGAAAGTCTATTTCCGCAAAAACCCTTTTATAGCATATTTCTATTAAACAAACAAAACATGATATTTGTAGTTGTTAAGTAATGTCAAATTTTTTTCACTGTAATCCCCCCCCCCCTTCCCTTGGAAGTCGATTTTCGCAACTTAGCGGATCTTTACTTAACAAAAAAAGAAAAAAAAATGTTAGTCAAGTTTCGAGTCAATATTTCTAATAGTTCAAAAACGGGAATTTTTTTTTATCTATAGCACCGCAGCACCCTACTCCTTTGGGAATAAATTTCGACAAAACCTATTCTTAAATGTCACCAAATGCAACATTCATTTTGTAAACACGAGCAGGAACGGTTTCCCCTTTTTGACTGCATATTACAACTAAGAGCGCGGCGAACACTGAATACTTTGATGGAAGTGAAAAAACCTAGTCGAAAGCACCTAAGCTTAATCTTTATGCCAAAAATTAAATATTTGTTGGTCCATGGGAGGGGTTTAAATCCCGAAACCCAAATCTTGCGTACGCCATTGATCAGAACATTCGGCGATTTTGTGCCTGCACACACAAATTTTCCTCTAAGCAAGCGGGTTTTAGAAAAAAAATTCACTACAACTATATCTGAAAACTTACGGCTCCTGTTGTTAATGTAATCTGACTGACGGAGTCAGATCGAGGTCCACGAAATTCATCGTGCCAAGGAGCTAGTTTTACGCCTGTCGTTAGCCGTAACTTTGAGACCCATACAGGTGAAAGTACGATTTGATTCCCCTCCCCACCAATTTTGGAGAACACCCTGGGAGCAGTCGGGGGCCTTCCACTTTCCTTCCCCTTCCACCAACCACACGAGAGGACATGCGGATCGAAGGCTATTTAGAGTGCCCTCATGCTGCAGTGGCATTATGCATTCACAAACACCCATGCCTTCTCCGGAATTCGAATTCAGTTTACAGCAGTTAGCGTCACAAAAACGGATGGGTAGCTTACAGCTCCTATGAAACATTAGCAAAGTCCCCTGCAGAATTTTGGAACGATATGATCAAGGAAATAGGTTTATGGCTTCTATGAAACATTAGCAAATTTCCCTGTGAATTTTTGGAACAATGTGATTAACGATGTGTATAATTGTATATGTTCCAAAACAAATATACAAGCATTCAAATTTATACATAAGAGTTCTATGTTATTAAACGACCAATGACAAACTACACTCTATAAAAAAACAATAAAAAAAATTTAAAAAAAAAAACCGATGCACCAAGGAGTTGCCCGTTTGTAATGAAATTTCGTATGCAAAGACATTTGCATCGAACCTGCAAATGATTAAAATTTGGTGTCCAATGAATGAATAGCGGGAGCTACAGCGCATTGGAACTGAGTGGTAAGACTGTATTATTATGTGATGACCGTTGTCCATGCTCAGGCCTAATACCATAAACAATCTTTCAACTAATTTAGTCGAAATACGGCCATCGGTCAAGCCGGTTTGTGCCTAGGGTTTTGAGATTGTGAGTTGTTCACATTTATTTGTTTGAAATTACCGTTTGAACGAGTATTTAACAATGCATGCTATATACTGTCTACCTTTAAAGATCTCAGGTAGGATCTACTTTTGCATAGGGGTCCAGGGCCTCAAAGAGTCTTCAGACGTGTCTGGTTTACGTCTGGCTCGGGAAAGCCAGTAACCCCTAGAGGTCACGTCCCAGGAGGTGGATAAGGGGGACGCCTCCATTAGATCTTCCTATAGGAGGGGGGAAATAAAATGCATTCCGCAGAA